>JAQZBX010012629.1:0-40959 GCA_029593785.1 Cabassous unicinctus | reverse complement strand
TAAACGGGAGCGCTATTGACTGAGCCACACCCGCTTCCCTAGATTTTGAATGGAACTCTTGAAAACATGGAGGCGAGAGAACCAAAAGATGGCTTTTCCACACTCCCATTTAACGTTAAGTTCAAGGGCACTGGCAGCCTCAACGTTTTAAGAGCTGCTTCTTTTTCCTTTTTGGTTTCAAATCCTCACTGAAACATGGAACCGATATAATATCTACTTTGGAAAATAAAGGTCAGCTTATGAACCCAAACTCAGTCTTATAAAAAACTATTGTTTATAGAAAATGACAAATGCATTTTACAAGCTGAATGGTTTTGGTTTTAATAGTAGAATATATTATAGACTTCTCCCAGAAGCTGTAACTTCAATTTATGTGGTAAAGCAATTAGTTTTGACTTTTAAAATATGTTTAGGTTGCAACAAACAAAAAAGGGTTTTATCATGAAGCATAATAAGAATTTGAAGGACTGTACATGTGTTATTTGCAGAACTTTTACATTTTCCCTCTATTTCATGGTCCAGTCTTTTCCCTGTACTTTGCCCTTTTAATGCAATGTAAACAATTGTATATTTATTCTTTAAAATGCATTTCTATGGATAAATAACATAATGGCATTATTCTATAGGTAAATGACACTAAATGTAAGATTTAGAATAAATAATCACATAGGTTAAATTTCCTCAGAAAAGATGGAAAATGACAATAAACTATATTTCTTGTATATAAAATATTTATTCTTTTTCTTTTAATTCATGTTGGTTAAGGAAGTCAATTATTTCTATGTTCTAGATAAATAGTTAAGAAAGTTTCCTGAACTAAATTATAGTAAAGGGCATAGACTGCTAACTATGTGCCTTGGCTGAAATGGGAAATTATATCAGCTTTTTCCAGGAGTAAACAAAACAGATTTGACTCATATAGATGAGTTTGAGTTACTGTTTCACCACTTTTAGCTGTGTGATTTTTAGTAAGTAAGTTTCCTAAAACTTGGTTTCTTCATGTATTAAGTGGGGAGGAAGTTTGACAAAGTTGAGTTATTGTTAGTTTCAAATAAGACAAAACATTTTGCAAAACACTCTACACATGAAAGCTATAATTAAGAGTGTTAATTGGATCCAATGTATAAATTGGGCATAGAGTCTAAAGATAGTTATTATAGGCAGTTCAAATAAGGGTAAATTGCTACCTGCTGTTGATAAAACAGGTCCTGAGAGGTTTTGTGAACAAGGTGGCAGATAAAATGTGACATACATTATGTCAAAACTTCATTTGACATTGACACAAAAATAATGTCATACATAAAGGAAGGAATCTGAAAATGTGATACTGTAAGAATTGATTGAATTTTTAATTATAAATAAGGAAAGCCTAGAAAATAACTATGCATTTGGTATCTTTGGATCATTTTTTAAACCACCTATGATATCAATATGAGGAATTTATATTTCAACCTGAAGACATTGGAAACTGTTGAAGGATGATGATATGTGTGACATTATATTCAGCATGGAACAAAGGAACAGAAATTTATTGGGTCCAGACACTGTGCTATGCATAATATTGTAAAATAGATATCATCAATCCGTTTTCAAGTATTAGAAAACTGAGTCTCGAGAGGTTAAAAATAGAACCAGTGACATACAGCCAAGACTAGTGGAACCAAGATCAAATCTAAATCTACCCAGTTCTAAATTTTTTCATTACTCCATAGGGCCATAAAGATTAATCTGACAAGTGTGCATTGAGGATTGTTTTTAGAATGAGGAGGCAAAAAGGGAGTGAAATCACAAAGGAAGCTCATTCATGATGTAACAGACATCTAAAGAGATGTGTGGTAAACTAAAAGTGTTTCATTTTTCATGAAGCATTTGTTAGGACCCATTAGCTTGCATCTTCTATTTTCTAAATATTGCCAAATGCACTTATTAATTTATTTTTTATTTCAGAAAAATGTAAATGGAATTTATGATACCTGGTCTGCTGCCCTGTTTTGTAAATAGTTTTATTGAAACCAAGCCATGTCCATTGGTATTGTCTAGCTGCATTCATGCTAGAATGGTAAAGTTGAGTATTTGCAACAGAGTATGTCTAACCTGTAAGCCTAAAATATTTACTGTCTGGCCTTTTTCAAATTTGCCAACTCATTCTCCAGAATCCCTAACAGCAACTATTCTTTAACTTTGAGTCCATGACCTCTGGTCTTCAGATGCCACCCTTAACAATATCTGCTCACTGCAACCCCAGTGCTGCTTTGCTCACTAATTTGAATTTTGTTTGTTTATTTTAACCACTTCTTCAGAAACATATTCAAATTTATTTTCAATTCCACTGTTACCTACTCTAATGGACTTCCAATATGTTTTCCTTATCTCGTCACCTTGATTTTTCTTATAGAACTTACAACAATCTATAGATACCTTGTTTATTTATTTATTAACAGTTATTATCTCTCCCCCTTCACCATGAAACAAAATAAGCTCCATAGGAGCTTAGACTCCGATCTTCTATATCATATTTGAATTTCTCAGCCTAACAGAGTTCTCGGCAAATAATAAGTCCTCCTTAGAATTGTAAAAGGTATTATAAAACTAAAAATAATGTACATTCAACTAAGTTTAGTGAATGTCGAGTTAAATTTAAACAGGTTCCATTATGTAAAGACATCTCATAGCCTTTAATATGTCAGTGTGAATTTTGAGTCTTTAAAAGGAAGATAAAGCATGCGGTGTTTCCCAAATCAAATTGATTGTTAAAATTTTGTTTCATGAATACTTTTCATAGACAATACTATAAGGTATGCTAGAAAATGTGCTATGTTGAAAATATATTACATATATTATTTTGATATATGAGAAACAGACTTACATAATAAAATAGGTGAATTTAGTAAAACTATATTAAACATCTTTAAAGTATAAAATTACTAAGAACTGTAGGGGATGCAAAGATGGAGCATTCCTGGACTGTATAAATTAGTGTGCCGAAAAAGGTATGCCCCGTCAACTTTAAGGTAAAAAGGATGGTAAAATGTGGACAGATTATGCTATTTGAACGAAGGACTGAAAAATTATTTTTTCTGTTAGGGCAAAGACAGGGATTAAAATTGGCTTAAAGAGATTTTATGTATTTATTATTAAATACACTCCATCCAATCCAAGGGAAAAATAGTTATTTTGATTACTAGAAGAAGACAGATAGCCAATACACTCACTGAAAGAGATCTAACATCATAAAAATGCACATTTAAACAAATTTTAAAAATAGTTTCAAGGAGAAGTCATTTGAGGCATTCTTGGAATGTGGGCAAAGATTTTTTAAGGAGAATTGGAACTCAAATTCACATTTCTTTTCAGGTCATGGATTTTATAGGGAAATGCACAGAACATTTTGGTGTTAGAAGAGACTTAAATATCATCTGGCCAACCCATTTATTGTAATAGACTTGAAAAACAAAGACCAGAGATTTTAAAAAATCACATAGTTAATTAAAAACAAAGTCAGAATACTGTTTTTCATATAACTGTCATGAAAGATGGAAAAATGTACTCATCAATTAATTTAGCATTTACTGAAAAAATTACTATATTCCAGGTACCATGGAAATAAAATCTGTTAGCAGAGTAAACATGGGTTAGAAATACATATGAAAGATTATGGCAATTCAAAGATCACTGAGTCATGGGAGGAAGTCAGGATGGATTACATTCAAATACTAGAAGCCACTGCCTTCTGCTTATTTCTCACATTTATTTCAAGCTTGGTTGATCACTGTTATTCAAACATGAATATTTAATTGACAACAATATCTGTTAGCTCTGGTTTTCCTCTTACTTAAATATATTATAATTCTGGGAGTATTTAATAAAAAATTACATTTTAAGAAGTAAGGCAGGATTATTGGAAGAAGACTTAATATGCATATATGAAATTATTTTAAATCTAATAATTTTTTATTAGTCATTTCTTGACATTATTATTTTCCTTATTTAACTGAGAATTATTTTATTCCCAATTTAAAAATAAGAAAGCCTATAAATTATAGTGCTTTTCAAAAATTAATTTAAAATACTTTTGATAACATACTTAAAATTTATTGTTAATTAAATTAAAGTAAGACTTACTGGTGAGCTTTGTGTAGATTTAGAAAATTTTACCTTTGAATTTCTCAAGGGAAAAATCTACATCTTTCCTTTGAATGATACCATTATGGTTTAGCTATACGTTATTTTTCTTATATGTCTGTCAGGACTATTAGTTAATGCCATCATATATGAAATAATGCATTCTGAGAATTATAAAGTTCAACAGAAAATATCTGTGTTCTTATTTACCATGTAAGCTTAGCTTATTTCATTTACTTACATGTCATGTTCCCAAAAAAAGGAAGATATCACATTATCTGTTAAATTTTTTACTCATTAATTAATACAATGCATAGTTGATGGCCCTTTCTTAGGCATTGTCCTTGAGGAAAGCATACTTTTTCTTTTCTTTTCTTTGTGATTGTCGTCTCTAATTAAATAACCTTTCAAAAATGGTGAAAGAAATTTTATGTTGACTTTTAAATTGAGTTTCTGTTGGGGATTATATTTTAAGAGGTCTTTGCTTCTTCATTGCTGCATTGCCACACTATACGTAAATAAATAATTTGTGTGTTTTCTATTTCTCATAGATTCTACAAAGAAATTAAAGGATGTTCTTGAAGAATTCCATGGTAATGGTGTGCTTGCAAAGTATAATCCTGAAGGGGTAAAACTTCTTTTTTCTTTATATCAGTTTCGTATATATGCATTTGGGAGAAATTTAAATGCTTTGTATATAGGCTATATATATGTATGTGTATATATATACACACATATATATGATAGAGAGAGAGAAATATGGATACACACATAAACACCATGACATAAAGAAAATTAAGTCTCAATGAAATTTTGTTTTGGAAGATATGTAAATACATTTTTCATCCAAAAATGTTTTGCTAGTGAAAATAATGTGCCTGTGTTTTATGCTTGAGAAAGAAAAGATCATCTACGGAATAGTATTAGATTCTTTTCCTAGAAGACAGGAAATGAGATTTGAGAGAGGGGCAGAAGGAGGGATCCTGATTCTCACTATATGACCTACAGAATTTAACTCAAATGGATGTGAATTTGGGGCAGGGAGTTACTCCTTTCAGGGAATTATTTCCTTGGCCAATGGAAGATTCTGTGATGGATAAAAATAGTCTATCAAATTAAAGAGCCAATTTGGGCAAAAAGAGAGAACTTTCTTCCCTCTATTTTGTGTTTAACATATTAACATAATATATATTAAGATTCTGAATCCCTGGAATTTTTTCCTTATATAAATTTCAAATGTCCTGTCATTTGCTTTTTTTGTCATTTGCTTTTGATCACCATGATTAAATGAATGAAAGCCTTTCTCTTCCAAATAGTTACGTAACCTTTCCTTTGATATTACCTGAGTTACATTACATTTTAAGTGTATGATCACCATTACTGCGAGTTCATTTGCAGCATCACTTAAGTGAAATTTGGGTTGTATGGGAGTTAAAACAAACTGATCTTTGCAAAAGACCCTTTTGCCTGGATTTCTTATCTAGCCATCTAGATAGATCTGTTTCCTGACTAAATCTGATTTGTTTTTTTCATTGTTGCTTTGTATTTACATGTTTCCAAGAGCATGGTTCTTGGTTATTCTTTAATATTGTCCTTCTCTGGGATTTATTCAACTTACAGTTTAGCTATCACAACCCAATCTCTAAATTCTAACCTTATAACTTTCATATTGTTCTATAATTTCCTTTCAGTATTTTTCATAGCTAGCTATGTTTCTTATCATATTTTATCTTTCTCTCTGCATCCTAATATATTGCTATACTTTTTAAAACTTCTTAACCTTACTAAGATATATTTTACTTTGTAAAAATAAAATTAATATTTAGTGCCTATAAAAGATGGGTAAACTAAAGGCATATGAAAGTCATCTCCATTTTCCTAAATCAGGGGAAAAAACAAATATCCGGTCTATTTTTTCTCATATTTTCTTTTCCCAGATGCTTTAAAATGAGAGAAGAAAATGACAGATAAACTTGTAGAACTAAACATCTCAAAGTCCAAGAAATCAGAGAAGCAAAAGTAAAGATGACAACGTTATTGAATTGCTTTAAAGATCCAAAAATGTCATCATTTTTTACATTCCAACCATTCTTGAAAATTTGCATGGAATTGAACCTGTACACGGAGAAAAAAACCTGTTTTTTCTCTCGAAAGCTAGCTACTGGCTATAAATACAGTTGAAACATGAACTTTTTTTTTTTTTTACAAAGTAACCTTTTTGCTTCAATGATTTCTCATTTAAACTATTCTTAAGACACATTTCTAATGATGTAATATATTTCATGAAGACAGTCCATCACTGTTACTGGATTTATTGAGGTAATTTACTAGATTCATCATTAGACACACATATGATGTCAGTCTTTTAAAAAATGTAATACCTCTTCATAAAGGCAAAGAACTGTGGTTAAAATGCATTTTTAAATTAATGAACAGTTGGAAAACAAAAAGCTAGATCTCATAATGACCCCAAAGCAATACTAATTTAAGAGTGAAACCACATTCTAATCTTAATGCTGATAAGAATTTCTTCAGAAGAAGAAAATTTCAAAGTTTATATGACTGTTTTAGAAACCTATATGTATATTTTTAAAAGATAACAGAAAATAATTATAAATTTCCAGTGTTGAGAATGAAAGCTTTAAGACCATGAAGTTCTCTCCAATACATGACATCATCCATTTTATGAAAGATTATTCTAACAGTATGAAATAATTCATATAAATTCACATGTGAAGCTATTACTCTCTTTTGACTGGTCGAGTTGACCCCAATGTTGTTTGGTGTGGATGGCTCTTTATTGATGCTCAGTGATACTAGAAAAATTAGAAAAGGGAATTATACAGCCTACTTTTAAAATGAATAATTAATCCCTTATTTTCTAAGATGAAATGGCTTGTACTAACCACATAAAATGTATTTTCAAGGAGAGAACAATCTAAATATCTCTTAAGTTGCTTTTCCCTCTACAAAGTACAACTGCTTAAATGGTAGATTGCATTAGTTTTTTTGCTTATAATTCACTTGAATTACTGAATTTGAAAAGGGCTGTACATAAAAATCTGAATCCAATGAAGTTGTGACCTGTTTAGGTCTATTTTTTTTTTTTTTTTAAGGAGGTATCTGGGAATGAACCTGGGACCTGGTACATGGGAAGCAGGAGCTCAATCACTGAGCTACACCCACTCCCAAGGTCTGTTTTTAAATGTAATGTGTGGATGAATCTTTCAGTTTTCATTCTTTTATTTTAAAGATAATTTGGTAATCATTTTTGAATAAATGAATCACAGAATCATAGAAGACAAATGGGTAAAAAGTCCTTAAAGTTTTCCTAAGAATAAAAATCTGAAAAAGACCTTGTAATTCCAGAATTAATAAAATTACAAAGTTTGCAATAAAGAAACTCATCCTCATAAAACTAAAATGCGTTTCCCAAGATTACAAGAGTAACCAGCTAGGGTCCTGACACTAACAGCAATTAAATCCTATTTGTCTTAAATCACACTTTGAGGTCACTGCCTTTTCCTCTCCACTTCATTGGCCAGGCTCTAGAATGAGAGTGAAAGCCTTGGGAGATAAGAATAAGGGGAAGGGGGAGGTAATTCAAGTGCACTGGATGGCGTTGCTGGTGTTACAAGGGTTTCATATCCCGATACACAAAATTATTACTGACTCATGTCTAACAAGGTAAGAGATTTCTATTAGTTCCTGCCTAATCTATGAATAAGATAAGAGCTCTTTTATAGTAGGGATCCAGTCTTAGTGAGAGGGTCACCAATAAAACACAGTCAGGATATCTCAGATATAAATAACCTCATGGAAATCCTGGAATTTGGTAATATGAGAAAAAAATCACTTTGGCATTACATGCATATGATTTTGTCCTCTATTTTCACCTTGAATCCAAATAGTTCCAGTGACATCTAAAAGCGATAGGAAGAAATTAAGCAGTGGCAGATGTGTAGAAATAGAGGTGGGAGAGAGGCAAGACATGCTATATGAAATAGAAAGAATTATCAGGAATGGGGAATAAGTTTTCATAATATACTTTATATGCACCATTATATTTTCACAATTTTCTCTGGAAGGTTTCAGGCATACTGTATGTGTTATTCATTCATTATATTTATCTTATGTCAATTAGAACTATTTGCGTATTATAGTCAAAGCTTGCTAGATTGATCTAGGCAGTGAGTCTCAAATTTTAGCATGCATCAGAATAACTGGGAGGAAATGTTAAAACACAGATTGCTACCCCCTCCCCTGATCCCTACTCCCACACCTGTCAGTGTCTGAGTCATTGGTTCTGGGGTGAATCTCAAAACTTTGCTTTTCTCTTGATTTTCCAGTAGATGCTCTGGATCCGTATTTTGAGAACCATCAGTCTAGTGCATGTTTTAAAATCTGTCTATAAACTTGAACTTTTAATTAAATTATCAGAGGTATGAGATAATGACTATAAATTATCTTACATTAACACATGTATTCTTTCTTTCCTTGCATGCACAGAAACAAGACATTCTTAACCAAGTAAGAAATTTTCTTTTCTATTGAAATCTGTCTTTCCTTCCTTTTTCTGATATAAGCTATGAATTTTTTATCCACATCACTGAGTTATACTACATAAATGAGGTCAGGTGAAACTGAAATTTGTTCAAGAAGAGACAAGGCTGCTAGTTTTGTTACGATCTCATATGGAGGAGATGGTACTGTAGTGTAATAACAAAGGTTCCAGTGTATGGACTTCAGTTTTGCAGACTGTGGAATTTACTTTTCTAATTCCCCTAAGACATAAATTGAATTTAAAATGTAATTAATAGTGCCATTTTTTGTGTGTGTCTAAAGCACTGTATTATTATCTTGGGGAAACAAAACAAAAATTCATGGATTCTGTGAAGGGGAAGAGAGTAACCAATCTGTTGCTTCAGGTGCTCTCTTTCAATAAATACTATTTTGTAAATGAAGCTTTAGGTCAGTGGTTCATTTGGTTACATAGAATTACAACACGTTTTTGGGTACTCTCAATGGATATTTCTGTCATGCTGGAGAAGCTGTGCTTATTGTCCTCATCACTTGAGGAGTATTTCTTACTAAAATGGATGAGTTGTCTAAAACTATATTATTGTCTTCCTTGGGCAATGCTGGACACTTACTAGCTACTTCTAATTTTCAAGTTTCCATTTGATTTTAATGACAACAAGCACTTTAAATTCATGTCCAACATGTCACAATACAATTGATCATATAAGAGTTACCTTGGATGACATGAAGATCCTACCAAGAACATGTTACAATCTCTTAAGATGTAGTGCTACTGAAATGGCAACTCATTTACTATGTCTTTTAATAGCTTCCATTCCGGAGGATGACCTTTTTGCAATCTCATCCCAGAACTTTTGGTAACCAGTTAGCTCCCCAAAGACTAGTGATTACATGGTTCTTTGTAGGTTACCTTTCAGAGTAAGAAGTTGCTGTTAGTGTCTATATTGTCAACCCTCAGCAATTAAAGGATCCTGTGTCAAGCAGCTCCTTGGTCAACAAACATACCCTGCTGCACATCTAGTATTTCCACTGGAGACTATCTGAAAACTAAGATAGCCCTGGCTTTTCTTGGGGTCATCAGAATGAATGTCTTCCTTCCTTTTGCTTGCCTTCTTTGTTCTATATGTACTTGTTTAGTAGGCAAGCAGCTTCAGTTTTTGACTAGTAAGGACAGGGGAAGCTGATGATAGCCAGAGGAGGAAAGAATGAGAAAATATGCATTATTGTGCTATGTGTGTTTCTTTGTCTCTCTGTATTCTGTGAGTGTAGGATTTTCTCTGTATATGTTTCCTGTATGTTGAGCATCCTTGGCCAAGTTTGAATTACACTTTCATAGCTCCTTGTGCTTTCCTTATCTTAACTTAGTACTCAGTACTGTAGTTTCTGTTAATGTGTATATCCTTTAACTTAAAGCATGTGACCTTGCTTCAAGTCCCTTAATATGAAAACTAGAATTCTGAACCTACATTTTATAGTGCTGCTACCTAAGGTAATATTTCAAATGTCTTTAAAACAGATTATCAGTTCACAGAAGGACATTCTTGCATTTGTACTATTAACCACAATTCTCATCCACCTCTGCATTCACTATGTTATTCAGTGCCTAGATTATTCTCTAGCTTTCTTTCAATTGACATATACATTCCTAGACTATCCTTTTCAGGCACAATCCCATTTATAAACCAGCTGCTATTCACTATAGTGTGTTACCACCAACTCCATCCATTTCCACACTTTCACAGTCAAGTTAATTAAAACTTCTACATACATTAACCATTAGTACTCCTTCTCAGCCCTCCTCTTATCTCCTAATAACCTATACTCTGGGTTTTAACTCCATGCGCTTATTCTTTGTATTTAGTTCATATTAGTGAGAGCATACAATATTTGGCCTTTTGTGTTTGGCTTATTTCACTTAGCATAATGTTTTCAAGATACATTTGTTAAATGCAACAATTATAAGATATGGACTATAGCTAGTAGTAATACTTTAAGGATATTCTTTCAAAATTTGTTACAAATGTTTCACAACAATACTAAATATTGGTGGTGGGGTGATGTATGGGAGCCCTTTATGATGTTTTGCATGTTTGTTTTGTAAGTTCACAAATTTTACTATACACGTGTTGTTTATGTATGCTCATGTAGGAAAGATATGCTTCAATAAAATTTTTAAATAGAAAAAGGATTATTGACCCTGATTCAATTATTAGCAATGATATAAACATCCTTTACTCTAAGCTGTAATTATCCTTCCAGAAGCAAATTAAAACTTTCACATTAAAGAAAGCATCTGGAAAGTATAACAGAAAACCTCAGGGGTCTGACTGAACTGAGTTCAAATACCACATCTGCTACATATTAGCAGCTTCTGGACAAGTTACTCAATGTCTCCTAGCCTCAGTTTGCTCACCTGTAAAAAAAAGGTATCAGCCTTGTTGGGTTGCTAAAAGGGTTAAATTTCAAAGTGTACGTATGTTTATCTGGTGTCTGGCATATAGCAGGAGTCCATTCATGTTTAGAATGGACTGTAGCAGTGGCTACAGTCACACTTCAGCCACCAAAATTATTTCATACAAATGGAGGAGGTGGGGAAGCAGTGTTTTGGAATGGAGGAAAGTACCTGCCAGACTAGTTAGCATGGTATCTGAAATATGCCCCTCACCAGTCCTTTAATTTCAGTTTTCTCAGGGCCTTGCTTTTCTCATCTGTAAAATGAGGAAAAATAATTCTGATATCTTTTGCATCTCTAAGATAATTTCCTTCCACATGTGGGGTGAGTAGGGACATGATGTGATTTGCTTCCCCTGACAAGCAGGCCACAACTAGGGTCTTGTCCTGTAGTATAATTATTGTGTCTGTTCTATTTGTTTCACTTCCCACAACTGTATGGGTGCCAGGAAAATTAGTTAGCAATGAATGGAAGTACCATGTTAACCAGCATTTCTCCTTTTCTTCCCTATTGCCATCAATATAATTTCAGTGAGCTTCCTCTTATCAAACCCACAACCATAGCACAATTCTGTATTATTAACCTGATATTAACGATGAATTAAATATTCTTAGAATATATACTATATTTCAATATGTGACCTCAGATTTTATGCCTTGATACTGAGACAATTGCTCTAGCATAGAAAAATGTCCAATAATTTGAGAAAGCATTTAAATAAATACTATGAGATTAATTATTTAGTCACATCATAACATATTTAAACATATCAAGTCTTCTTGGGTTTCTAATAATTACATTGAGGATCACATCTCAGCATTTAAAAAAATATGCTATCTTATATCTATGAAAACATTAGAATTTGAGAGTGAACCAACCATTCTTATCCTATATTAACAACTTGGATTCATGATTTGGCTGCTTCAACTGGCTAGGTAATTTATGTTAGCACTTTCTTACCTCACCCCTAATCTGCTGGAATAGACATACAGAAATAAAAAGTAGGTAAATATTTATAGTGTATGAAATACAATTATGCCACTTGCTTTAAAATATTTTCTCCACAAATTAGTTTTAAAAACTAGTTTAAATGCTTTGGAAAATAAAAAAACACTAGTAACTCTCCTTAGTTCGGTAATGGAGTTAACTTTGAAATGTGGTATTTAGATACTCTATATAGCTTGTTTGTTCTTTTATTTATTTAATAAAATTTATTAAATAATTTATATCAGAGTTACAACCCAGGATGGAGAAAAAAGCGATGCTGGGATATGCAGGCAATCTTTTTGCATGTTTCCAAGTATCAGCAGAATAAACAATGACCTGCTGCACCTAAGATTTATTTTTAGTGTTTGTCTAATGTTTTTTTTTGAGTATTTATATCATCAGGGATAGCCTCTTTGAGTGGAAGAGAACTGAGGGACACCAGAGGAAAATGAAGTTGGAGATTTTGGTGGAAAGGCCTAGAATGTCTAAGGATTTTAAGTTTATTTATAGACAAAAGGAAATTACAGATAATATTTTTAAGATGCAAAAATTAAATTTTCCATTAAGAGAACACCTCCAAAGGCAATATGGACAATAGGTTTATCAAATAGTATCAAACTAGTAAATCTATTTCCACAAATTACTAGATATATATGCTTCGCCTCAAGGAAATTCTTAAGCCCTAAAAATAATTAGTCGATTCCCTGACTCAGTTGTAAAATCTTACTTCTTCACCCTCATCAGTTGTCTCTTTAAGGGTATTCTAGTCTTATGCACCTTCTCATCTTGAAGTTTCTCCTCCTACTTGGAGATTTGAGAGCTTAAAAAGAACAGAATATATATTATAGTATAAATTTGACATGCTTGCAGACCCTCATTCATTTTGTTATTTTTGGCTTTGTTTTAATCTGCTACAGTATAAAATAGACGGCCGTGACCTAGTAACACTTTAAAATAATCTCATTTGAGATTTATTACATGAAAGAACCTATTCCTACTTAGAATATATTTTCTTTATTTTACTAATTTGTATCATCCCAACCGAACCAAAGTCCTTTCTTACTAGATTTCTTAGGAAAAAGGTAGTTGAGTGAATTTTTGCTATTTTTTTTCCATTCCGTTGTCGATTCCTCAGATATTTAATGAGCACATACAGTGTAAGACACTATGTTCAATGCTGCCTGATGCAAAATTGTGTGTCGGATCTTAAATCTACCTGCACACATACCTGCATTAAGAGAATGCCCTTTGGAAATTTTCTTCAAGTATGAACATACAAGTATGGAATAATTAAAATCTCACATTATTAATTCAAATGATAGACACATAGTTGTTCAAGACTTCCTTATTGTATTGTATTTTTTCAGGAGAAAATACCTTTAGAGCACTTATGTGTCTTTATCTGTGATAGCTCATACCTGTTCTAATAACGACACTGCAAAATAGATAAGACAAAGTGTCACATTAAATTAAAATGGATTCAACCTGAACTACAAGCTTTATTTGAATACAAATCCTTGATTATAAGAATACTGAAATTCATAGTCAAAAAGCCTTCTATGTAAGATTCTTCCAATCCATTATTTTGTATTTTGTAGCTACCAAAAAGAACTTAGGATAGAGTTGTTTATAATTCTTGTCATTTGCCATCTTTTATTTTAAAAAGTCTAATTTTCTCTCTACTAATTCTTTTTCTATTAAATGAACTTGCTGCACAGTTTCAGGGGACTGTCATGAATTTCTTCAAAATTCAAAGTAGTGAACAAGCATATTAACATATGCTTTGGCTCAATGGCTTTCACATCAATTTTCAACTTAACATGATTAGTTAATGATAGAAATGAGAAATTAGAAAGTGAAATGAAAAAGGAAATAATGAAAAAAAAAGCTCAGGTTAATTTATTGCCCACATTTTTGATCATCTTTTTGCTCAATAGCACCTAACATATTTTACACATAGGCAATCAACATTTGTTAATAAATGAATTAAAGTGATTCCTCTGTTCACTATTTTAGCTATGCACTTAATCTATTATAGTTTAATAATTCATGTTTGCTCTTTAAAAGTCACTTATTAATTAGCTGCATATACAAAGTTTATTAGAAAATGTGAAAATCAAACATGAACTATGTTTTGTCTGGTATTATTATGGTCATAATGATCCAGTTAGTATCTGAGTCA
This sequence comes from Cabassous unicinctus, assembly GCA_029593785.1. Taxonomy (NCBI): domain Eukaryota; kingdom Metazoa; phylum Chordata; class Mammalia; order Cingulata; family Chlamyphoridae; genus Cabassous; species Cabassous unicinctus. The sequence continues at coordinate 26,674 of JAQZBX010012629.1, read as the reverse complement.
GATGATGTGGTTTTCCATTGGAAACCCTCAAATGACTGCTCATTTTTCTACTATTTAAGGCCATATCTCTCTTTTGATGGTCTAATATCTTACATGATCTTCCCCAGGCCACATACCACTAAAGACTTTATCTTGGCCTTATCTCCTTCGATACTAGACCCCACACACTCTACTCCAGTCACACTGGCTTCTGTATAAATTTCTCTGTTATACAAGGAACATCTCCAACTTCAGGCCATTTGTACTAGCTGTTTTGTCTGGCTGGAATTTTTTTCCTCCTATTATTTTCAAGAATCTCTCCATCACCTCATTTGAGTCTTTACTAAAAGAACAGCTTCTTGTTTCCTGATTGCTAGATTTAAAATTGCAAGCAACACCCTCCCAGATATATAAATCTTTCTCTTCTTTATTTTTTTTCTGCAACATACAACATCTTCAAATATTGTACATTTAATGAATTTATTTTGCTCTTTCCTTATTCCCTTCATTAGAAGATAAGCTCCCTGGTGGCAGGACTTTTGTGAGATAGGGTAATGTTATTACCCCAACACTTAGAACAGTTTTGTATAGAGTTCCATGAACATTTATTGAATATGAGAAAATTCCATCTTAAAACTGAAAGAAATTAAAGCAGGGGTTCTTTTTTTTTAATTTAATGAGTTATAATCTGTTTTTTTATTTTCATTTAAAAAAATTTTAAAAGATACTTAGAATACACAAATGTCACATAAAAAAATTATAGGGGATTCCCATATGCCCCGCTCCCCACACCTCCCACATTTTCCCACATCAGCAGCATCCTTCATCAGTGAGATACATTCATTGCAATTGATGAACCCATTTTGGAGCATTACCACTAAACATGGATTAAAGTTTACATTGTAGTTTACACTCTCTCTTACACAATTCTGTAGGTTATGGCAAGATATATAATGGCCTGTATCTGTTGTTGCCAGGGTCATTTAGGACAATTCCCAAGTCCCGAAAATGCTCCTGTATTACACCTGTTTTTCTCTCTCCCTGCCTTTAGAACCTCCAGTGGCCACTGCCTCCACATCAATGATATAATTTCTTCCATTGCTAGAATCACAATAAGTCTATAGTAGAATACCAGTAAGTCTACTTTAGTCCATAGTTCATTCCCCGGTCCTGAGGATTCTGGGATGGTGATGTCTACTCCACCTCTAATTGAGAGGAGGCTATGATCCCATGGGGCCAATGGATGGAACCCTCTTGCTTTCAGTTGTAGACTCTCTTGGTTCCTTGGTATGGTAGTTGTCCATCATCACCTCCTTGTTACTTGTCTTGGGTGAAACCAATGAACTGGAGAGTAAGTGTTGCAACTCCATTGAGATTCAGGGCCCAGCTGGTACATGCACAGCCCAAAGTTTTAAGTTTCTTGCATGTATTTATACCAACTCTAGTACTAATTATAGGTTCAGATAGAAGGACAGAAGAGCCATATGTAGGGAAACTACAACTAAGTCCAACTCTGTCACAATGGGGAGCATAAATTCCAAAGTAGAGCTCACTGGCAAGGCACCAAACTCCTGAGCTATCTTCCCTGACTATAGTGTCTGGATGTCTCCTGAGTTCTCAGGGGCCCCACTATTTGGGTTAGTATCTACTTTGGCAGTCAATGAGATCTTGCTGAGATATGCATAAGACCTCTGGAATGACCTCCCAACTCACTTTGAAGTTTCTTAGCCATATAAATTCATTTGTCTTTACCTTTTCCCCCTTTTGATCAAGGTCTTTTTCCAGTTGCATTGCTAGTTGGTGCTTGGTAGTAATCCCTTGGTGCCAGGGAGGCTCATCCCTGGGAGTCATGTCCCATGCTGGGGGGAAGGTAATGCTGAGTTCAGCTTAGAGAGAGGGCACATTTGAGCAGCAAGGAGGCTCTCAGGTGGCAACTCTTAGGCACCCTATAATACTAGGCTAAGTTTCAATTTCAAGAGTAAAGTTTCAAAGCAGGGATTCTTAACCTTCTTTGCTCCATGGACTTCTTTGCCAGTCAGGTGAAAACCACGGACCCCTTACTAAGTCCACATTATACTGTGTATTGTTAAATAAATATATCACACCTGCACCAACACGTCCCCACAAGAATAATGTTTTATTGAATTTCAATTCAAGCTCACGGACCCCTTGTTAAGAACCCCTGAATTAAAGTAATGATAGAGTGATGACATTTATTTTAATTTGTTTTGAATCTACCTGGGTGAACACTAGATTATTTCTTTAGTATTAACAGAGATTAATAAACAAAGGATCCCGATGATCAAATATAATAATGAAAAGCATAGGATGGTGTTTTGAATTTGTGCCAATTTGGCAGCAACATTTAAACAGCCCTCTTAGTTTATATTCTCATTGTTATCCCCCAAATAGTCTTTGACTGCTTCTTAAGTGGGGAAAAAAAAAAAAAAGAAAGTACAGTTTTCAATATGTTAAACATTGTTTTGTTTATGTGTCTGTGTTTGAATTTGCAGCCAGTTTTTTTGAAAACTCATTCAATTAAGTCAGACCCAACTTTTCTTATTAATGATTCCATTGATATGCATACAATTGATGTCATTCTAGTTAAATGTCACAATTTTGCAAAAGTAATTGTAATTTTGCTATTTGAGTATTGTAGAAAATGTATCATCTGTAGATGTAAATACAGAAAATTTCTGCTAAATCAGAAGGAACATCTGTAGATTGGGGGCACCATCCATTTATGAGAAAAGTTCAATATTTTGTAGAACATAGGATTTTAGGAGAGATTTGAAAAACTTTAATAACAGTTTACAGAAAAGACAATGAAGAACAATTGCTCAATTAATTAGAATCGTAAAGTCGCTTTTTGTTGGGATTTTGCACATGTTTGGGTTTGGGTTTTGCACCACATAGGTTCTTGTTGTGATGTAGTGAGCGAGAAAGTAAGTAAGGAAAGTTTGTTTCTAAGAGCATGGTGAAGAAGGTGTGGAAAGTAGTTTATGCAGTCAGTAAAACTTCGGTAACAATTAAGATGGCATCTTCTTGTGGAGATTATTTAAGAATTGAGGTGGTTTTGATTATGTTTTGTAATAAGCTTTTATTTTTTTAAGTAAGATAACTTTTTAAATGTTTGATTTCTGTAAGCAATAATTTGTCAAACTTGCCTGATGCAGAGCAATTATAGCAATGTATCTAAAAAACACAAAAACTGAAAGTTTAAATTTGAGTAAATGCAGAAACTTTCCAGTTTTTTTGGGAAAATGAAGTAGAGGACACATTAAGATAATAAAAATAATCCATCTAACCTCAACCAGCACTTCCTTTTGTTAGGCACCTACTATGTGCTCAATACTAAGTTAAGTGTTTTACATCAACTTACTTTATTACATTTAGACAACACCCCTGAATGGTTGATAGTATACATCACTATATATAGTGAGGAAACAAAGAGTTAAAGCTCTCAGAGAATAAAGCCAAGCTGAGTATTTTTGCTTGCAGAACAAAAGAGAATTTTAATACTCAAGAAAGTTCAGAAGGTACCCCTGAGAGTTGAAAAAAGAAGGGCCAAAAAGAAATGTATTCCTTATTAGGAGGGATGCTAAATTTTTAAGTTTAAATTTCTGCCTTTTGGTTGGCCATTTTTCTTGTTTGCAGTAACACATCACTGATTTCAAGTAGGTCCTTGGTAGATTATGTAAGGCTCTGTAGGACTCGGGGTCATTAAAAGAGCAAGTACTTGAGTCCGTTTTTTTTTTTTTTTTCTTTAGAGGAGCAGCTAGTTCTTTGGTCCAAATCGTTCAAGTGGCAAGTAGAAGTATGGAATTTGAAACAAAATCATTTTATTACAAAGTCCTTATTGTTGTTTTTGTATGTGTGTTGCTGTTTTTCTATGTCACTAGGTTAAACACTTGGTTTGACTTAGCTCTGCTTTAAAATATAATCATATTTCAAAAGGAGAACCAGAGAAAAACTTTCAGCAATTGAAGTCCTTTATTTCTTCTAGAAGCCCAAATTTTATTACCAGCTTTCTGTTAACAACAACAAATAATAATTTAATGGCTTGTTAGATGCATATAAAATATGTAAAATAATGTGGGTTTGAGGCTTATTTTTAAAATACTGTGTAGGACTGAATATTTATGATGGTGATGATCCCTTTTATTATATTGTGTGTGTTTAACCATTTATACAGTGCCTACTATGTGACAGAAGTCATTCTAGTGCTTTAAAAATACTAAATAATTTCTTTCTCATTACAACCCAAGTGGTAGTTACTATTATTATTCTCAATTTGTAAATGAGGAAATTTAGGCACAAAGAGATTAAATAAATTGTCCACATCACACAGCAAGAAAGTGTTGGATCCAAGATTGATCTGTGCAATCTGACTTCAAAGTCTATGTTCTTTATCATCTATGCTAATGACAAACAAGTATCTGACTGAAAAAGGCTTAGGGACCAGGTTTATCTACAAATAATCCAGTAATTAAACTTCTAACTGTAATACCTGTGAAGGAATTCTTTATATAAACTTCCTATCATTTTGCAATAAAAATCAATACCTGGTCCTTCACGGAGCTTCTCACATGTTGAGGATTATCTATCAAAGTTGGTAACTCATCCAGCTGATTGAGGATTACTTTTCTTCCAACAAATTTCCTCTAAGGAAGCCTATTAGCAAGAGTAGATGTCTCCTCTCACAAAAAAATCTATTTGGATTCAGTTGCCTGGCTGTTTACCTCATCTGCATATTTTAAAACCTTGGCTTCATTCATACTGGCAAATTTCTTTTTGGAAAGACTTCTACTACCTGAAGCTAGTTTTCATATTTTCATATTATTCATAGTTTTTAGTTATATGGGGTTTTTGCCATTAGTAGAATTTAAAACATTTGGTGGTGGTGGTGGCCAATTTATTAACTATGGAAGAAAATGAAATCTTTTACCAGTACCAACATACATTACTAATGTGTGCTTCTGAGAATGAATAGGAAAAAAACAAAACAAAACAAAAAACAAACACCTAAAACTAAGAAGATAGGATTAAATTGTAGGCAGTCTTGGAACCACTAATACACAAGGTTAAAGTTATTGGTTTAGTTTTTTGTTGACTTGAAATTAGATTAGGTACAATTGCATACACAGTAAATGTACTTAATTGTCATATGATCTAATCTACAGAAAATTATTTTCTCTAATGCTATCTCTGTATGTCATATTTCACTTTAGGTTTATCTACAAATAATCCAGTAATTAAATTGCTCATTCCCTGCTACCTACCCTAATGTTATTACATAGGAAAAAGAGACTTTTTATTTTCCAAAATAACAGTTTATGGAATTAATTATATTCTCAGCTGCCAGCAGTTTGAGCAAAATTAAGAGCATCAGCCTGCCAAATTTCTTTTTTGCCCTATTTTTGGTTTCATCTCAGTTACATTAAACTGAGTAAGAAAAATTTGCCCAATGATAGCCAGGCCCATAACTACATGGGATAGATATAACTATAGATACATAAATGTCATACAATTCTTTAAACACACATATGCCTAAATGTATATAATATATGCACTCATACAAGACTATCTTTCCCTTTATAAACACTAATCTAATTACTCTACATTTATTTTTCATTTAGTTCCTTTATAAACTGTTTTGTTACTAGAAAAATATTTGAGGTGACTGATGTAAATTTTTAAATATTTATTGCATGGATTAGCAACTGTTGAGAGGATACTATATGCCAAGAACAGCACTAAGTATTTATATGCATGACCTCATTTATTCCACAACAGTGGGATGAGATAGATACTATTATTACTCTCATTTATTTATAGGTTAACTGAGGCTTAGTGAGAACCTACTCCAAATCACATAGCAAATTAGATGGCAGAGCCAATATAATTCCAAAGCACATGTTTGAGAACATATTGCCTTTGCCCTGTGTACTTTGTAAAAAAACACACATAAATAATTTAGCCAAGTTGACTTTACTATAAATATCTGTGTGTATATATATATACACAGATATTGTACATATAATATTTAAATATGGGTTTTTATGCAATATAGGTATGGATTTGTACATTTGATCTGCATAATTGCCATTATTTTGACAAAAAAGTTTGAGATGTATCATTTTCCTGATTTTTTTCTTATAGGAAATAATATTTCATGAAGTAATATTAAGCAGTTTTATTCATTGGAACAATTGAAGTCAAGGCTGTTAATTAGCAGTAAAGTATCTATGTCAGAATTACATCGGATATATTTTACATACTCATTAATCAAAAGCTAGAAGGCTTTGTGAAGGAATCATCCTTCAGCTTAGATATGGGCAAATTCCATTTAAAACTCCATGAAAAGAAATCAACTAGAAGAGCTGTGACTACATCAGATAGACTTTTGCAGACTGTTAGGGGCTAGACACAGACTGGACTAGATACCACTGAGACTCATCAAGGATAAGAGCATATTTTATGTATTGGAGTCAGTAGACAGGAGGGCATGACTGCGAGATAAAATTTCTTGTTGAGTGTTTCCTAAAAATGTTTATGTTTTATCAGCTGAAGGATACCATTACTTGGTAACATTAAGAAGGTAACATACAGAAATTTTTTATTCCCTCACCTGCTTTGGGAAACTTCAATAGTTTGGAGATAATAGGGAAATTTGTTAGATGTCTCTTTGAGTCTCTTCTTATATGATTCTTTCCCATCTTACCCTGGATAGTTCAAGGCCAAACATGCCCTAAGTGGAGCAGTATTTCTTCATTACCTATGTACTGTGAGCAAAAATATTTTTGCCTCTTACAGATCATTTATATTTTCTTCAGGACGATAAGTTCTCATCCTTGGGTGAAAGTTCTAGCAGGATCATGAATTTTTTTCCTCACTTTTGGTAATAGAGTCCTTGGAACAAGTCTCAACTCAGTAATTAGGATGCCTAGTTAAGGATATTAATAAAAATCCTGAATTTGAATCTTCAGAGACTCAATTATAACTGGAAGATTCTGCCAGTCCTCTCACTCACAATTCCTTGATCGCTGCTATTTGGTACCTCACAAGGACCGAAGGAGGGTGTCCATGTAAAGGAAAGAGTGGTGAAGAGATTGAATTGCTCCCTCTAGTGATCTGTCTTCATGCCCTTTTAGCCATAGCAGGAGTTCCCTTAGTTGTCTCTTCAAGGGCTCCCTGTGAGGTTCCTCTTCCCTTGCATTCCCTTGATCTGGACAGACGTGTTTTTTCCCCAGCTTCTCGTGTTTTCTGGTCCTTTCAGATAGCTTCTTGAACAGGATCCAAGACAATGCAACTGTCCTTCCCGCCACATTGTCCACATCTGTTTCCCAGGAAACACTCATGAAGCTTTGGTCCTACAGTGTCTGGGAGTGCTGGCCAAGCCCAATACAGCACCATTCACCTGGCTTTGCCTCCAAAGCACCCACACCCTGTCCTCTTTCCCCAGGCAAGAGTCAGACCTTGAACCTCTGTCCTCATCTGTTGGGAGAGACCTAGTTCTCTGGATGGCTCTTGTGACTCTCTCTCATTAAGCGTAAAGTTAGAAGTTAACATGCACCATGATTCCCCCAAGTGGGCATGGAAACTCTCAATGCAGCGATAGTTCTCCCCAAATACATTTCTATTCTTTTATAATCCTGCAGTAAGTGAGGTATGCAAGGATCTTGAAGTAGGTTTCTTTGAAAATCTGCACATGAAGTTTTGGAAATTCACTTTGGAATTTTGTATCAACTTGATCTTGGTGTTATGTTGAAACTATCATTTTAACCACTTTTTAAATTGTCAAAAGGAATATCCTCAGTAGTGATAAGGAAAGGGGATGGGAAATTCCTTTCTTTCTGAGTACTTGCTGTATTCCTTACTCTCTTGGCATGTTCACATTAATTACTTGGTTTAATCATCACAGCAACTCTGTGGGATTGGGAATATTAGCTCCATTTTATCGAGGAGGAAACTAAGTTTGAAAGAATAGAGTTTTTAAAGTCATACATATTCCATGGAAGTAGACATATCTAACTGGAAAGCTTCTACTCTTCATGCTGCACTACAGGTAAGGCATTTATACCCAATCACCAGTATTAACCGAAGACTGCCCAACCTAATTATCAAATAATTACCTACCTTTTGGAGACATGGGTATAAAACTGGTTGAGGTCATTTATACTGCTATTGATTTTGAACATAGGACAAAATATTAATATTTGACTGCATCTTAAAATATGTTTTAATTTCTTTCAGACAATAGATTTTGATGGTTTCAAGCTGTTCATGAAGACATTCCTGGAAGCTGAGCTTCCTGATGATTTCACTGCACATCTTTTCATGTCATTTAGCAACAAATTTCCTCATTCTAGCCCAATGGCAAAAAGTAAGCCTGCTCTCCTTTCAGGTGGTAAGTTAGTTTAATTATTAACTTTAAAATTTATATATAGCAAATTCTCAAATGGAAAATCAGTATTAAGTTCTCTATTTATAAGACAAAAGATTATTTGCTTAAAATTTGTCTTTGTTGCAAGATGTATACTTCCACACTAAGATTATATGAATCATTTAAAATACCTCTGACATAATAATAGCTAAACTTTAGAGAAAATAGAACTCATTGTTTTCCGTCATGTGTCATCCAAAGTCTTGGAAGTCTATGTTTAGGTAATAATTTTGACAAGTATTTCTATCAGATAAGGAAAAGTACTGTTTTTAAGTGACTGAATATATGTAGATAGCAGTATATATGAGGATGTAGTCACAAAACAGTTATGTTTAGAAAACTTTGAAAAATTAATAACATTTGTGCTAATTGCCAGTATATTTTCACATTTTTAGTTTTGTAATCTTAGAAGAGACTTTTGAGTTTTCTTTTAAATACATTAAATTTTTGTTACCATAGAGATAGTTGGTTCTCTCATTATGAGTGGATTTTTAGAAATGATTAATACTTTGATGCATATTGCTAATTGTATCAATATATACATCCAGTCACACTATTTACACCAGAGAATGTAAAATAGGGAATTGGTTAAACAGTACTGGAAGAATTAAAAAGCAAAGAGAAAACACTGAAATATTGCAGAGACAGAAGAATAGGAAGCATGGATCACCCCTCATTTAGAGCAATTAAAACCCAGAAGCTTGTAGGAAGGGCCTCTTGGAGCTGGTACACACATTTCTGAGGAGAGGAAGCTGTGTGGCTGATCTAGCCCTCAGACTTCTGTGGAGGGGCTGACATGAAAATCATTTTGACTTCCCCTGAAAGAGTCTTAGCTGTCCCAGGGGAGCCACTGATGTACAGAGTCTGAGCCCCAGCAACACAAAGTAGAATAATAGAAGCATGAATAAGGGAATGACAGACACTCTTAATAACTGGCAAACTAATGCAGTAAAGTTTCAAAAACCTATATGTAATTAAGAAATAGGTAGTTGAGTCAGAAATAAAATCTGGGCAGGAAGAGTCTATACTATTAAGCTTTATGTTATTCTGTTTCCCTTTTGTTAATGATGTAATATATTTTTCCTAGAGCAACCACGTATTTGTAATGATTTTTTAAAACAAGTATACACCTTCCACATAACTCTTCAAATACATAGTGACATCCAATATGTTTTATCATGCTTTTTCTCTTGGTATAAAATATTTTTAGCTCCTTAAAGTAAACCCCCTTATTACCATGGATTGAGAGCCCACCACATTTGGTATTTTTTTCTGATTGAAGTCCAATTGTTCTCTCCTGCTGGAAGTCTGATAGCAGGACTTATTAGCATTTCACACTGAACATTTGAAAATGAGAGAATCCCTTACTTGATTTAGAAATTAAAACAGCCTTGTTCTTCACTTCATACTATAGATTGCACATACTTTAGATTGCATAAAATAACAGTTGTCCTTTATTTAATCTTACATGAAGCATTACTATCCTTGGGTTTTGAGAAACAGGAAGAGGGAAAATTTTTTGACCTGTTGCCTTTCTAATTGTTCTAAATTTAGAAAAAAGAGAAAAATCTAGTTAATTAGGTGGTTTTGCAAGGAATTCAAATCTCAAACCTCCTTTTCTTCTAATAGAATATAGTAAGTGCTGAATAGAAGATGCCAGATTTATTAGGACTAGAAATCAAATTAGATTTCAAAATGGATAAACATAACAAATAAGGAAGAACAGATTGTTCTTCATTTGGGCCAATCACGTATTCTGTACAGACATACTTGAAAGGAATTGCAAGATGGGCTGTGTAACCCTCACAAAGCAATAATAAATTAAACTCTGGTTCCTTTTCAAAATTTGGCCTCCACATTTTAAAACATAAGTGCGTAGTCCTTTCCAGGACTGTTTCAAACACTATATTCTTTTCCACCTTACTTTTGATAGTTTTTTTCTGTGTAATAAGGAACATAGACAACAATAAAATTTTCAAGAGCTGAAGTAGCCTTGACACTGAAACTGAAAATTAAATGTCTTTTTATTCCTAGAACCTTGCTTGGCAACAACTTAAATTATCTATGAAGGATGTATTTGTGGTTGAAAAATCACAAATTACTTTAGAAAGAAATGAGGTGTTAAAATCTGACTTATTCCCCTTCAGAGTTCACTATATTTCATTACCACAATACTGTCAGGAATATCATAGCTATCCTTTACTCTGTATATCAACTTAACAACAAAAGCTTCTCAATAAAATGCAAAGCTAAAATGGAAAAAATGCTATTCTTGTTAATAAACAATAATCAAATGTAGGAGATATGGAAATAGTAAAACTTTTTGTTTTTATTAGATTGAAAATGAAAAAAATGGGTGTGAAGTTTGTGTGTGCAGTGTGTGTGTGTGTGTGTGTGTGTAGTTGTATTTTTGTTTGGCTTGTAATTCCTACTGATCCATCTGGTATTTCATGAAGTGGATGATTTATTTATTTTTGTGAAACACTCTGTTGCAATATAAGTGGCTCTCTTCACCCATTTAAATATAAGGTGATTACTTCTACTGTCTCCATATAGGGCTTCTAATGTCTATAGATATCCCTAATGCCTCGTCCTTCCTTCTGCGTCATTATAAATGCTGGTATCCTGGCCCTTCACTTCTCTGCCAGTCCACAGACCAACTCTTGATTTCATCTTCATCTCTAGATTCTATATCTGAACTGCTCTCTTTACAGATTCATTCATTTGGAACTTCTTTTTACTGCAAGTGGCCCACAAAGCTTCAACCGTGAATCAATATAATGATTTCATACTGCAGTCCCTACAACATGAACACAGAGCATTACCAGAGATAAATTTCATAAGTATGCTGGTTGAGGTCCCTAGACATTCCTAATACCGAGTATTTCCAAGCCCTTAACACCTCTTCAGCCTTTTAAAAAAACCTAAAAAAAAATTATTCTTGATTCTGTTCCCTATATCACCTAGGTTAAAAATTTCAAACTTCTTAAGTTTACTCAAATCTTTCCCTGAAGCAGGAAGACAGACAATCAGAAGATGGAATATATCACAATAAAATAAATGCTGTAATTCAGTTATGAATTCATGTGATGGGAGCACAGTGAAGGAGGTGCCCAAACAAGACAGGGAGGAGCAGGGAAGTGTCCAACTGCAATGGAATTTTGAAGACAAGTTGGAGTTATCCAGGTGAAGGTGAATGAAGGTGTGGATGGGACAGCCTGGGAAAGGAATTCCAGAAAGAGAAAGCAATATGTACATTTCAATGCAAATATGCTAATATAGCCAATCAAAGGGCAGTGCATGAACTGTAAGACATTCAGTATTTATTCATTTAAAAATATTTGTTCATCACTTAAAATATGCCAATAACTATTCAGATTGGTGGGAATACATCAGTGAACAAAAATAGACAACTCTCCTCATAGTCATTTACATGCCAGTGGGTTGAGATAGACAAATAAAAAGTAAATATGTATAGCACATCAGATGCTATAAGGGGAAATGTATAAGGAAAGGGGATAGAAAGTGCAGGGTAAGGATGAGGGCAACTGGGAGTTCTGGGCTTCTTCTCATGACTGACAGAAACTGGGATTAGGAGTTTGTTTTAGTTTCCTAGCTACTAAAACAAATACCATTCCATGGGATGGTTTAACAACAGGGATTTATTGGGTCACAGTTTCAGAGGCTAAAAGACTTGCTTTCTCCCAGGGTCATTATTTTCTGACTTGCTGGCAACCTTTGGGTTCCTTGGCTTTTCTGTCAAATGGCAATGCCCATGGCAATGTCTTGTCCTTTCTCCTCTGGGTTCTGTTGACTTCCAGCTTCTGGCTGCTCCCCATGGCTTCTTTCTCTATCTCACTTTCACTCTGTTTATAAAGGACTCCAGTAATCCAGATTAAATCCCAACCTGATTCACAGCTTAACTGAAGTAACATCTTGAAGAGAACTTATTTACAATGGGTCCACATCCACCAGAAAGCAGACCAAGACCAAGATCGTATCCAAACTGGGGTGCATAATTCAATACAACACAGGGTATAAGGAGATGATTCCTGATGGTCCCAGGGAAGGTGGTGGTCACACCCTTGCAAGTATTGGACATTGCCCAGAGGTAAGAGCTGGGGGTGGGAGTCCTGGCAGGATCAATCATTGTCCTGAGTGCCTTAGGGGGCTGGAGGAGCGTAGATGTATTGTTATCACTGAAAGGTCTGAGACTACACCTTAACTCCAGTTGGTCTGTGAAAAATGAAGTGACTGGAAGAGAATGGCTGGAGAAGAGGTTAGAGAGGTAGGCAAGGCCACATGTGAAGAGTTTTATCTGTCATGTTAAGTTTTCCCTTTTATCCAGAAGAAATTGGAGAGCCATTACAAGATTGTAAGCTGGAAAAGGATCTACTGCCAGTGGTGTGAAACTTATCATAAAAGAGGATGAGACTGAAGGTATAAAAGGGTGACAAGAATATTTGTGATTGAGAATAATGACAGCTAATCTCTGAAAAAGTTAAGGTACCTTATCTTTGGTGCGTGACCATCACATTGCCCATCTTATGTAGCAATGGCTAATTGATTTGAGCTGTTAAATTATAGGTGTCTGTACCACATATCTATACAGTGAAATTGAGCTCATTTAACATTTTCTATGTAACCGGAGAGTCATAGTACAAGTACTTATTTGAGACAGAAAAGGAGAGTTTCCTTTTGTCTATAAGGAAGTTAATCAAATTAAAAATAGAAAACTGTAAAATGAAACCAAGGTACTTGAAACTTTGGGAAAATGCTCTTTTGCCAAATGACCTTACCGAATGTTCTTGCCAAAAGGCACACTTCATTAATTGTGTTGAGAAGAAACTATTACTCTTATCAGGACTGCCTTGAGGATATTAAAGGATATACATATATTTTATATTGTGAAGTAGGTTAATGGGTCTTTTGTGTCTACTAAGCTACTTCAGTTTCCACAGTGCAACCAAGGGCAGACAGGGTCCAGAAAAACCCTAAATGAACAGAGTTCAAGGCTCATATGACTGTGAGATAGGGAGATTCTTGCACATAGGCATTTAAAATATATTGATGCATTTATTAATGTTGATATACTTAAATTTGTTATAATAATTATAATGTGTGTAGCTCACCTACCTACCTGCAACTGCTCTAGACGTTAAGATAAAAGAATTTCTGTCCATGGATCAATTAACAGTTATTTACTTCAACCGTTGCATTCCTGATGCCTCTATAGTACCAAACTCAAACTTCAAATTATTATTACGAGTAGCAGTAATCCACAAGATATTCTTTTCCACCAAATCTTTCATCTGCAATTGCCTCCCCCAGTCAAAGATAAACCCACAACTTTAAGGTCCCATTTATAAGTAAAATTACTGTCAGAAAATGAAGGGTCCTTCCCACATTTTCCCTTTAATTATTAAATGATTTGAATATATTAGACTCGATTATCCTAGGTTTTTTTATTCCTCCACCTGAAAATTCCAAGTAAATCTTTGTTCTTCATATTTTCCACCTTTACTCTTGGATTTCTCACCCAGAAAAAAGTGTTGTTTTTTTTTTTACTTTTTATTGTTATACATAATAGTAATTGCATATTAAATGATAGTGTGTTACCTTCTTAAGTTTGTTGAGCTGTCATTTTCAAGAATATTTATTGTTAGTTTTTGAAATTCTAGTAAAGGCAAACAACATATTCAGTAACGTGCAGAGCCCAAATCAATTGTAACATTTAATTTGTGATAGGCTATAAATATACATGGTAATAGCTAGGAAAATACATGTACAATGATGTTGGGTACCTGCTTTGATGAAAGTGCTATTGTAATGGGGATTTTCATGTGCTTTGTTTAATGGTTTATCCCCAGGGCCTAGAACCTGCTTAAGGCCTTAAATATTTATTTGCATTTATGTTTATAAAGGTTTATATAGAATATAAATATATATTTACATGGTATATAGTTTATGTATTTATGTAAATAATCTAACAATCTAATATATATGTGTATATGTATATATGTATATATTAGAATTAAAGGTATATCCAAAATGAATGCATGATGTGAAAGAATATGATAACTCCAAGCTTCAAAATTGTCTATACCAACTAGAAGGATATGACATTAATAAAATAGAATTATTTCTATTTTGATATCCATATTAAATCTAAGTATTAATAGAAATTCTAAGACATAGGTTCAAAGCGGGTTGTCTGAGTTTGTACTTCAAGCCTCAGGAGATGAGGCTTGCCTGCAGTCTTTGTGTGTGTGTTTGTGTGTTAACAATCTTTGTTAATGAGAGGTTTATAAGATAACAGGGAAGACTACATAAATGAGAGATTAGAAATTCAATTATTTAATATTAAAATGTTTTTTCTCTGAAATTTCAATTCATATTACAATAGTTTAAGAAAGACAGCTATTGGCTTAAAGTACAGCAATGCTTGTTCATTGTAAACCTATTAGAAAACACAGATAACTCACTTCCCTCCAAGCCTCTGCTGGTATAATCAAACAAATTATAATGAATGATCCAAGGCATGGAACAAATGGAAGATGAAAATTTAGAGCTCTTAGCCATGGTTAGGATTTCTAATTTCCTTCCTAATATTTTTGAACTAATCAATGTATGCACTCTTAAGAGTTTAAAAACTAGACTCTTAAAGTAAAAGCTCATTTACTGAGAGGAAGGAGACAGATTCCTCTGGTTTATTTTTCTATCCCATGCCCCTCAAAGTCATGCTTAAGTATAAAATTCCAGTTCAGATTACCTCTTAAATTGTGGCTTCTCTATTAGCCTTTGCCTCTGTTTTCTCAAATGTAAAATGGGGATAAGTGTATCTATCTTATTTGGTATTGTGTGACTCAAAAAATGTAATGCGTGTACATAATTTAAAAGAGTATGAGGTCCATTAAAAGTGCTCAATAAATGCCAGCTAGTACCATTTTTCATTAAATAGATTATTTTCCAGTGTTTTAGTTTTCATAAGTAAGATAAAGGTCAAATTCAATCAAGCTTTTTTCTAAGATGTGATAAATTCTCAAGGAGTATGGTTGACTTTAATGAGTATTATTGGATTTCTTTTTATTGTGACAAATAGGGATAATTTGGCATCATGCCTCTTTTAATATGCAATATTATTTCTTAAAAATAAATTTAAAAAAATTTTTTCCTGCCCATTTTTAGATATAGTCAAGTTACTTAGAGCATTTCAACCAACTTTTAGTTATCTAATTCCATACAGTATGTCATCTGCACTATGCAATACAGTAGCTACTAGTCACAAGTGGCTATTTAGATTTAAATTAATTAAAATGAAATAAAACAAAATTCAGTTCCTCAGTCTCACTTGCCATATTTCATGTGTTCAACAGCCCTGTGTGGTTAATGCTATTGTATTGAACAGTGCATATATAGAACACTTCCGTCATGGTGCACAGTTGTAATGGACAGCCCTGTACAGGCAGACCTGTTTTTACTGCTTTTGAAAAGAGTCCAAATTTGGATTGAAATGCCCTGTATTCAACTCTTGACTCCTTTTGCTAATTGACTGCTCTGGGACCATGAGAAGTATATTTTATCCTCTGGCTTTCAACCCTCTCCTCTTTAATATGGAATTGTAGGGTCAAGTAAGATCAATGTATGAAACTGTTGTATTCACACAACCAGAGGTTCTGTTATTATATTATTATTGCTCCTTCACAGAGGTTGCTCCGTTCCTAGAACATTGCTCCAAAAGACCTGTGCTGTGCTCCAAGCCCTGTTCTTCTTAGGAGCTTTTTTTTCCTTTCTTTCTTTTTTCCCCCAATGTCCAAAGAGACAAAACCCAGAACATGTTCTGAGAGGGAGCTCCTGACCCCAGTCTCTTGTCTGGAACTGTATTCCACTGCCTGCCCTCATTTTATGAGCAGTTGTAATGTATTTTACGTTCCCCATTGATTTATCACTCATCCTATCCCATTTTGCTCTCCATTTGTGTAAGCACAAGGAATAAGGAATAATTGCAATAGTATCCTAAGATAAGCATAATAAGAAGGTTAAGTCTAAAAAACACATAAAGTATCATTATACTATTATTAACTTTTTTTGCTCTTTGATTATGCTACTAGCATGACTCTTAGTATGGGTCTTAGAAATATATTATGTGACAAATTACTTCATATGCCTGATACATTTCTGCAGATTGAACCTCTTGTGAGGTTTTTCATCAATCAAGCACTACAAAATTTAACAAAGTCTGGTTCTACACATTTTTGTTATGAATACACTGTGAAACAGGGCTTTGACATTTGAACTCTTTTCTTTGATGCACCCCATAAATCATTGCAAAAGAAAAAATTTTCTCTATCTAATTTGATGTAATTGGACTTGAGGAATTTTTGAGGAAGAATTGATAAGTTCATTAATGTGTGTTCTCATAAATGCTCATAATTTATTTTTTCATAAACTTTAAATTATTTTAAATGTAAAATTAAGATACAATTAAATGCATAATAGGGATTTTAGTTAACAATATGTCACGAGCAGAAAATGAGAAATCTTTATTTCGTTAAACAAAAAGAATTTTAGTATAGTAATAGGTTGCTTTTAAAAAGTAGAATTCAATGTATATATGCTCAATATATACATTGCATATAAAAAAAGTAAATGAAAATTTTTTGTCATCTTCACATCTTCCAATTGTTTATATTCTGTATTATGAAAGCTGATAATTTTATATCATACATAGTTTTAGTAAGTACAAATTATCAAAAACTGTTCTAAATAAATGAAAATGTATAATATGTTTGGCATTCTTTCAAACATGTCATTTTCTTTCATGTTTTTCCCCTGCACTTTTGTATAAAGGAGTTAAATCAAGTTGATTAAACCATTTCAGCACCAAAGGGGGGGAAATCTTAGAAAAGAAGATTAGCTCATCAGGCAGGATGAGTTAGGTCATAGTTTATCCAACCATAATTCAAATGCTGTGTTCTTCAAGTCTAGGACTTATGGTCGTGCCAAGGGTCAGTGCCAAAATGTCCTTTATCATGTGTTGGAGGAGCTTATTTCTACAGCTGGCTAAGCATTAGTTGGCTAGTAAGAATTAATTAGGGCATTTTTTTGAAGCTTAGTATTATCTACATTTCTCTGCCTTCTTTGGTTTATAAAAATAATTGTATTAGTTTGTGACAGAGGTACAGTGATATTTCTGTGAAAAGGAAAAATTCATTTATAATATGTGTCTCTTTATCAAGTACTGTGTAAACAGTAGAATTAATGTGAAGCATAGAGATATATTCAAAATAAGTAAAACTTTGGCAAAGAAAATGAAGAAAGCGTGTAAAGCAATGTTTTTCAAATCGTATGTAGGGACCCATTAGTGGATAGTGAATTTAATTTAAAGGGCTCGTGACTGAATTTTAAGAATGAAATAGAATAGAATAAAGGTTAAAATAGAAAAGAATATATCTGGTCAGTTATGGAACCTACTAATGGTGCATATGTGTATGTGTCTTTGTGTGTGTGCTAAGATATATATTTTTTCTTACTATTGGCCTTAGTGTAGAATAAAGAGCATGGGCTGGTCTTGCTGGGTATGGAATTCTGGGGAAGTAATCTCTATAAGCCTGTTTCTCAACTGTAAAATGGCGATAATAAAATCTACCTCACAGGGTTAATGTAAGAGTTAAGTGAGATTATATGTGTTAAGAGCACCTAACATGGTTACTGACAGATATTAGACACTCAATAATAAATATACCTTTTATTAGCAATAACATTGTCAATGATAAAACTAACTTACAGCATTTCGTAATTCATTAAAATATATACCTGGATAATCTTGAGACTGTCAGAAGTAATGACAGGTATTTGAGCAATGTGATACACTAAGGGACATGGACAGGGGCCAGAGATAAGCAGTC
Organism: Cabassous unicinctus; assembly: GCA_029593785.1. Taxonomy (NCBI): domain Eukaryota; kingdom Metazoa; phylum Chordata; class Mammalia; order Cingulata; family Chlamyphoridae; genus Cabassous; species Cabassous unicinctus. Next base: position 8,341 of record JAQZBX010012629.1, on the reverse strand, counting down.
AGGTAGAGCTGTGGTGTGCTAGGGAATGAGAGGCTTGTAGACCTGTATTTGGTTGAGAGTATTCTTCCATTCTAATAGTTCCAGTTGATTAGGAATCGATAGCCATTCAACCTATTAGCCCTCTCATCCAGATACCTCTAATGTTGCCAAGAATAATTGGGGTTTACCCTTCGGACCTGTCCTGTACACATGATCTGGTTTCAGAGGCTTCTATGTAAAATGGAGCTAATCATTTATTTTGAAAAAGTTTTAGTCAAATTATTATCATTCAGGTAATCAGCAGTAATCAACAATGGTAAATGACTGGCATTCTAGTACTATACCTTTGTCTTGAAACATGCTAAGCCAATGAGGAAAAAAATGAAGAAAAAAAAAATGAAGCCCAAATTAAAACTAGACTGCAGTTATATGTTCTTACCTCTCTATTTAAATGTCCATCGTATTTAGCCAGATTTTTGGTATGTTTTCTACTCTCTTTATTATGGGCAAATTCCTTGATGTCTTATTCATGGTGCTGAACACTATTTGACATAAATACTTGTGTTTGTGAATGAATGAACGCTGATTATCAATATATATACATCATATCATGACACTCACTTTTCTTTTTTACTTTGCTGTGAATGGCCATTTTATTATCATCCCAGCTGATTTATAGCTGTCACTGCATAAAGCAGATAAAGTGAGATAGGAAAATGTTCCACATGTGTTCAAATCTGTCTACCAACTCCCCCGAGGCAATAGAACCCTCACATGAACACCCTAATAGTCTCCAGGGGGCAGGGAGGGCAATTCAGCAGACTTGATCTACCTACCACTATTACAACACTGTTTACAACAGCCATAGAGTATATCTGGCTCTGCTAAACTGGAGTTCCAAAGAATTTGGTTATTCTCCCTCAAAAAATATCTAATTCTCTATATAAACTATTTCTGGTTTATTTTCTTTGTTGCTTTTATGTTTGTAAGCATGGTGAATATTTTTTAACATTATGAAAACAATTATGTTTTTTCAGGTCTGAGAATGAACAAAGGCTCCATCACTCCTCCACGTACTTCTCCTGCCAATACGTGTTCCCCAGAAGTAATCCATCTGAAGGACATTGTCTGCTACCTTTCTCTCCTTGAAAGAGGAAGGCCAGAGGATAAACTCGAGTGTATGTGTTCCTTTAATTTTGTATATTTACCACTGATGGGGTCAGGGTAAATACTGATGAACTTATAATTGTATGTCCTGTTGTTGTCAATTTTTTTTTTTTTAAGTAAAGTGGCTCTACCTAACAAGAAATAATTCTTCCTATCAAGAATCAAACCATTAAAGGTTAATAATTATCTGTCAAATTCCAGTTCTTGTTTATCAAGTCCATTTACTACCAGATATTTCTTAAGCATGTGTGTCTATCACATGCCTTTTATTTTTAATGTCCCTCACCTCACTTCTTCTGAGGTAACAAAAATATGAAAAGTATACTTTGAGTTGTTTGAAATAGCCTTTATTTACATGAAGAGGCCTTCCTGTTTGTTTCATAGGAGGCTTTACTCTGAGATAGTCTGTTTTCATGTATCCTTGAGCCTTTTCCCTGGAAATCTTCAGCACTAAAACTTTCTTTGCCAGGGACAAATGATTTCTCTAAGGCCAAACATGAGCGCTTACCTTATAAGAATTGACTCTGAATATTACAAATACTTAAACAATAGTTTTTTTTAAAATTTCTTCTACAGTGTGGCAGATTTTAGATAGAGAATTTCTGTCTCGTTCAAAGTAAACAATTTTTAAAAAATGAAATATAGTTACTGAGCTCTCTCTGGTGGCAAACTGTACTCATTGCAATGGAAGAAAATGTTTTTCAAACATATACTTTACGAATGATCATGTGATAATCTCTTCTATATCCAAAGCCCTTTCTAAATACAGAGCTGGTGGTTTATTCAATAATATGATTAACTTGATTGTACTAGATATCATTAAGTTGAATTAAAAATTATTGCTACTATAATGTTAATGAAAATAATGAACCTAAGTTTGACATTTCTAAAGTAGAGAACTTTATGATGTCTAGAATTATGATTAGAAAATATGTTCAGTTACATTTAATACTAACTCATGTTGATAATATTTATCCTACTACTAAAGAATTTACCAAAATATGATTATGGGTCACAGCTACTTAGATTATTCTAAGCATGTATCATTCTTTAAATACATATTTATCATCATACATAAATGTTGAATATTTGCATTTCAAGATTTATTTTGTATTCCTAAGAACCTGCAGAACTCTCTGTCATTCCAAAATAAATATTAACATTCAGTGAATATCTTTTGAAGTGATGGCCAGAGAGAAAGTTTGCTCAGGTGTTATCAGTCCCATGTTTGGGATGATTTTATTACACCAAAATAGTCTTTGGTGCTGCAGTTTAATTATTTTTTGGTCAACTGAAAGTATATTGTTTTTAAGGTAGAATTCCTAAGAAGCATGCTTTTGAGTTCTCAATTTGAGTCCATGAATCAATGTAGCCTTTGTCCACAGTTGCAGGCAGAATGTTAACCCACGTATGGTTCAAAACACTTGATGAATCAAGTCCAAACTGACCCACCATTCACCTTCCTTCAGTGGTACAAACCCCTTCCCTGTTTCTTCTTTAAAATTTCCAGCTCTTTTCCATTTTACACCACATTGAGTTTTATTTTCCACTTTTCTTAACTATTTATTCACACTTTCATCGGCAGACTTGTTACAGCCTGGCATCACTACTATTTTCACTGATTACTACATAGTACCTGAATTTCCATCTCAGAGGCACATTTAAGTCATTCCTATGTCCCAACTAGGTTCTAGTTCACTCCTCTCCTCTACTCTAATTCTCAACGGTTCTCAACCCAGGCTGTATAACTGGAGCAATTTTTGATGCCAAAAATTCCACACAATTAATTACATCAGAATCCATCTCCTTTACCTGCTTTTTTGGCAATTTACCATACATTTTTTACCCTTCTATAACTGCGTATTTACTGATTCCTAATATTCACGTATTTTTACAAATTACAGATTTTTTTTTCTCATTAAGACTTCAGAGAACATTTACTCATGGTTAATTTAATATGTACTTATTTCCAAAAGGGATATAATTTACTAAATATAATGTAAACCAGAAGAAACACAAGAAGAAAAAGCAATTAATCATAGAACAAAAATGGATGTGCACAACTACCAAGTATAATTAAGTTTTCACAGGTGAATGCTGAATATCCAGGTAGCTAGGCAGAAAGGAATGGGCCAGAGGTTCTCAGTTTTAAGCACCCATGAAGAGCTTGTGAACACACAGATTGCTGGGCCACCCCTCCAGTGTTTCTGATTCAGCAGGTCTGGCATAGGACCCCAGAATGTGTGGTTTTAAAGAGTTTCCAGGTTACGTTGGTGATGCTGGTCCAGAGACCACATTTTGAAAATCACTGGTTTGCTTCTGTCTGATGAAACACACATACGTGCTCACATACATACACACATGTTTCCTCTAAAATGAGAAGTGCTTTTCTTTAAATTAATGAATGATGGCAATATTTTATAGGTTCTTGTACCAGGCGTATTAGATAAGATAATCTGATTATTTTAAATGTTTATGAAAGGAATATTTTTCCCAAAATAATGTTTTCTAAATCTCATCATTGCTTCCTTCCCTTTCCCATCTTCCCACCTGTCTTTTCTGCCAGGTCTTTCCACAAAGTATAAGGATAATTCAATTAAAAAGAAACTAAACAACAAAAGCTCTCAAATTTTCTACACTGATTACAAGCCATTTCTTCAACCTGCTTTCCTTAACAAAATCTTAATTCCTCTTTGAGGATATGCCTGCCCTGAGGCCCCTTGGAAATTGTGTGTGTGCTGGTGGTGTGGGAAGATTTCATTTTTATCTTCTTCTTACTGTCAGCTACGATCTATCCTGGTGCATGGATGAGGATATGATATCAGGGCTGATTTGTCCTCTCCATCTGTTGCCCACCATCCCTTTTGAGCAACCACATTAATTTACAGAAAGCCATTCAATACACTCCTCTTTTCCTCTTCTTGCATTCATCAAATCCTTTGGCCTCACCTCCATTTCATTTCAGCCACCCACTTCTCTTGCAATTCCCCAAGACTTGTAATTTCCTAGAACTGTTCTTTTCCTGAAATTTTAAACTCTAATATTTTACATTGACCGATGCCTCTGCTCATTTAACTTCATACTCTCTTACTTTTAATTTAAATATAGAATAGTACAGCACTTAAGGTCCTGGAATATATTTATTTTCCACCTCATCAGTTGAGGACAGGGCATAGCCTTCTTTTTTTATTAGAGAAGTTGTGAGTTTACAAAACAATCATACATAACATATGGGAGTCCCATACATCAACTCACTGCCCAACGCCTTGCGCTGTTGTGGATCATTTAAAAGAACATCACTGAAATATTACTAACTATAGTCCATAACTTATATTTGGTGTATTTTCCCCATAAACTACCTTATTATTAAAACCATGTATTAGTATCATCCATTTGTTATAATTCATGAGAAAATGTTCTCATATTTGTACTGTCAACTACAGTCCATCATCCACCCCAGGGTTCATCGTATTATACAGTCCTATGCCTTAATCCATCCTAAGTGTACACTCAGTGGCTCTCAGTTTCATCACAGAGTTGTGCTGTCATCATCTCAGTCAATTTTAGAATGTTTTCATTACTCCAGAAAAAAAAATTCCATATTCCCTTATACCTCACTATTGTTGATCTTTAGCATTAATATATTACCCTCTTTGCCATTGATGCAAAAATATTAAAGTATTCCTTTTAACTATATTCCATAAGTTAAATTAGTTGTATTTTCCCCATGTATCATTCTATTCTTCTAACACCTTGCAATAGTGACACATTTGTCACTATTTGTTCATAGAAGAACATTCTTGAATTTTTGTTATTAACCACAATTCTCATCCATCACTGAGTTCACTATGTTATACAGTGATTATATTATATAGAGATAATCCCTTGATTATCTCTAGTTTTCTATCTATTGAAATTTATATCCCTAAACTATCCCTTCAGCCACAATCATTTTTATAAATCAGCAATGTTATACTCACTATATTACCATCAACTCTATGTACTTCCACAAATTTACAGTCAACCTTATTAAAAATTCCACTACATCAAGCATCAGTTTTCCCATTTCAACCCTCATTCTAACTCCTAGAAACCTATACTTTAGATTTTAACTCCATGAGTTTACTTATCATATTTAGTTCATATTGGTAAGACCATACAATATCTGTCCTTTTGTGCTTGGCTTATTTCACTTAGCATAATGTCTTAAGGTTCATCCATGTTGTCACGTGCATCCCAATTTCACTTTTTTTCTTACAGCCACATAGTATTCCATTCTATGTATATACCACATTTTGTTATACATTCCTTGGTAGATGGACATTTGGGTTGTTTCCATCATTTAACAATTGTGAATAATGATGCTAAGAACATCATTTTGCAAATGTCAGTTTGCATCCTTGCTTTCAGTTCTTCAGAATATATTTCTAGTAGTGAGATTGTTGGAGCATATGGAAGTTCTATATTTAGCTTCCTGAGGAATCACCAACTTGTCCTCCACAGAGGCTGCACCATTCTACATTCCCACCAAAAGTGAAGGAGTATTCCTGTTTCTCCACATCCTCTCGAATGCTTGTGGTTTTCTGGGTTTTTGTTGTTATTGTTGTTATTGTTTTTTAATAGTGACCATTCTATAAGGTCTGAAATGATATCTCATTATAGTTTTGATTTGCATTTCCCTAATAGCCAGGGATGTTGAAAATCTTTTCATGTAACTTTTGGCCACTTGTATTTCCTCTTTGGAAAAATGTCTATGCAAGCCTATTGCCCATTTTTTAATTGGGTTGCTAGTCTTCTTATTGTTGAACTGTATGATTTATTTATATGACATGGAAATCAAACCCTTTTCAGATATGTGGTTTCCAAATATTTTCTCCCATTGAGTAGGCTGCCTTTTCACCTTCTTGACTAAGTCCTTTGAAGTACAAAAACATTTAATTTTGAGGAGGTCCCATTTATCTGTTTTTTCTTTCATTGCTTATGGTTTGTGTGTAAGTTTTAAGAAACTACCACCTACTACAAGAGTTTGAAAAGTTTCCCTACATTTTCTTCCAGGAGTTTTAAGGTTCTAGCTTTTATATTTAGGTCTTTGATCCATTTTGAGTTAAATTTTGTATAAGATGTGAGATAGGGATTCTCTTGTTTTCTTTTGGATATGAGTATCTAGTTCTCTCAACACCATTTGTTGAATAGATGGTTATGGCCCAGCTGGATGGGTTTGACAGCCTTGTCAAAAATCATTTGACCATAGATGTGAGGGTCTTTTTCTGAACTCTCAATTCTAGTTCATTGGTTAATATGTCTAACTTTATAGCAGTCCCATGGTGATTTTACCACGGTAGAATAACAAGTATGTTTTAAGTCAGGAAGTAAGAGTCTTCCTACTTCATTCTTCTTTTTAAAGATGTTTTTGGCTATTTGCAGCTCATAACCTTCCAAATAAACTTGATAGTTGGCTTTTCAATTTCTGCAAAAAAAGGGCTGTTAGAAATTTTTTGGGATTGTGTTGAATCTGTAAAGCTATTTGGGCAGAATTGACATCTTAATGATATTTAGTCTTCTAATCCATGAACATGGAATGACCTTCCATTTATATAGGTCTTTGGTTTCTTTCAGCAATGTTCTGCAGTTTTCTGATTACCCATTAAAATATATACTTTCTAATGTTTAATAAAAATCTGTCTTAATATTTCCATATTAACAGCATATTATGGAAAGTACAAAAAAAACACCAGAATATCTGTGCTTTCTTAAAAGGTATAGGAGGATATTCAATGATAAAAAAAGATAAGTAGAAACTTGAAAATCTTTTGGAAGTGAAAAACTTAGTGATAGAGGAATTGCCTCATATTACATAAATGCCTTTGCTCTGATCTTTTAACTAAATGCATGTGTGGGCACATAACGGTTTCTATATATAGTGAAATTATGTGAGTATAAAAATAGAAAAAAAACCTGGGTTAAGCTAGCTTGAAACTTTATAACTAGTACCCCACCTTGGAAGCTATCACGTTGACAGAATGATTTTAATATTGGGCTTTTATTTTTGTACCTAAAAATCTATATGCTTATGTTAGATTTAAAAATAAGATTGATTCGTTCAGTGATTTACTTGATCTTGGGACTTGACTTTACTTTTAAATTTACTCAACAGAATTCGAAGAAGAAAGAATCTCATTATAATCTTTTGAAATTAAATATTAATTTTATCAATATTATCCACATATATAATTTTAAAAGTTAAAGGTTTTGTGGGCTTACCAAGCCAAACAAGTTTCATTTTTCATGGGGTTAATAACTGCCTTTTCCACCATATTTGCTTAGTTTTCTCTGTTCCTATCAATATTCTATCTCCCAATGCTCTACCAGTAATATAAATCTCACACTCTTCAAACCATCAGGGAAACTAGAAATTGTTTACTACTACTTCTCTTTCACCTTCCCTGTCCTTTTCCCCCTACCTCTCCTCTGTCTTTTTTGTCTTCATCCTCTCCTTCACTGCCCCTGCAGTGTCTCCTCCTCTTCCTTTTGTTCTTGCAGATGTCACAACTGGAGCCATAACCATTCTAATCCATGTGGAATGTCCAAGCGAGACTGTCTTGGTATCCTTCCTTGTCCCCATCCCCAGGATTCTCTTCATCTTTTCCTGTGTGTCATGTTTCTTGTATCTCTTATTTTCCATCTTCTTGGCTTACTCTTGTTTTTTCAGATCATATTTTCCTGTAGCTTAATGAGAAAGGACAGATGGGAGATAAATTAGGAGGCCACTTAGACCTGAAAATGACTTTATTCTACTCTTCATCAATAGTTTGGATTGCTATAAAATTCTGTTTGGAAATCATATGCTCTGAGAATTATGAAGGCATGTTCTAACATCTCTAGCTCCAATGTAGTGAGATGTTTGATGATATTATAATTCTTGTTCTTTTTATAAGACTTATATTTTCTGCTTTTTTTTGCCTTCTTTGTAAGCTGTTTGCATTTCTGTTTTTCCATGTTTTGAAATTTTACAATGATGTGCATCAGTGTAGAAATTTTATTTTCATCCACAATTTTATTTTGGAAACTAGTTTTTTCCATTTCTTCTTTAACCTTTTCTCTACCCTTTCCCTTTATTTTCTTTCTGGAACCACTACTATTTGGATGTTGACCCTCCTGGACAAAACTTCTAATTCTTTTTTAACCTTTCTTTTCT
>JAQZBX010012628.1:0-34805 GCA_029593785.1 Cabassous unicinctus | reverse complement strand
CTTGTGGTCTCTTGACAAGCACTCAGCCCGGTCCTTCAAGCATGCATGCTTCATTCTCCAGACAACCAGGAGCAGACGAGAAGTTGGCTATTAAGCCTGTGTTCTGTTTATGGACTGAAAGCCCCTGTCCTTGCTAAGGGTTAGGAGATGTCAGGAGACCTGTGGGATTCCCCTTGATGGACTGTTAAGGCTGCTTATGAAAGGAATCTAGGTCTTTCCTTGGATCCCGAAATCAAGAAGAAACTTGGAAGTGATTTAGACTGGCTCCTTCTGTGGTGGGTCACTTTAAGAATGGACAATGGTGTTTGACTCTGCCCTGGAGAGGACACCTGCCAGAAGCTTTTTAATATTGATCTCAAGGGGAAGAATGGGAAGAGAAAACCATTCCTTCCTTATGAGCATCTCCTGGACACCTACAGGCCTGTCCTGCCCCTTCCTGTGTCTCTCCTTATTTTTACTCTAGGCCCAGACACAGTACAGCATGGTGTCAACCAGGAGCCAGTCTCATTGGAATATGGTCTGGGGCCTGTTGGATCATTTGGAGTGGTTTTTACTAAGTCATTTGACTTGGAATATTTTCTTTCTTATTTTATTTCTACCTCTGGAAAGTCTTAACCTCTGTGGTCCCAGGTAGGATGCTTGAGGTGGAAATTCCTGTGGTTCCTCTTATTGAACCAACCCTGGCTGCATATTGGGAGATACCCTTGTCAACCCAGGTGCTCTGCAAAGCCCTTCCCCAGTGAACAAGTGCATCCAGGCAGAGTAGGACACTTGAGGGCACATCACAGCTGGTCTCCCTCCCTCCACATTCCCCTTGTCCATCCTCCCATCAACAGGCCCGGGGATTGGACATGTCCACTCTCCGTACAGCTACAGGGGTGGTAGAGACTGGGCCTGAAGGCAGTCCCACCTCCACTACCTGTACCTGTGACCTTGGCCAAGCTGCCCAACCTCTCTAAGTCCCTCCACCTCCCACCCCAATAAAATACAGACTTCAGCTACTTGTTAGGATGAGATGATCTAGTAATACATATGGAGTAAATGGCAGTTATGCAGTGATCTCTGTTCAGCCCTCCACTTTATTGAGTTCCTCCTCAGGGCCCTTTGGTATCTTACACAGTCCTTCCCAGCAAGCTGTCATTCAGAGCCATCCTGTTCATTAACAGCTGTCGCAGCAGCACTTGTGCCATTCTAGAGACTCAGGCTTAAAGTGGCGGCACTGGTGTGACCTGTTATTCATAGTACCAGGTTTGTGCAGCCTCTCTGGCGGCGTTCTGTGCCTTTATTGAGTGGCTGAAATAAGTGACATAAAAGGAGGTATTTGTGTTGTTGGGAGGTTTCTCAGTGCTTGTGTTTTTCTGCTTTTCCTTTTCAGTACCATTGAAGGAGAAGAAACTGATGGATGTCAAATTAGGGGAGCTGCCAAGCTGGATACTGATGCGGGATTTCACCCCTAGAGGCATTGCTGGAGCCTTTCAAAGAGGTCAGAGCCTTAGGGAAAGGGGTGGAGTGTCGAATGTCAGTCCCTGGGGCCAACCCACCTCTTTGCTGCGAATTAATGTGGGCAGGAAGGCCTTGTTCTTAGGAAGAGAGGATGGCTCTCGCCTCCTTTTGGGACCCACCCGGAGAGGTTTTTAGCCTTTAACTTCCATGTCTGTTTCGCCCTGTCAAAGGTTGGCTCCATGGTGTTTCAGCCATTTTATTTCTGTTACTTGGAATCAGTACCACTACCTCCTTTGTAAAGAAATGGTTCTGAGTATTTTAACCACATCAAATTTAAGAGGAAAATGAGCTTGAAGTATAGTGGCCATTGGGTTATAATGCTGGTTTCCCTGCCAGCCAGATTTCCAAGATTAAATATTTACACTGGCCATCCTTACGGTCAAGTCATTCTTGTGTGACCTTTCTCATCATTCTTAAGGACTCAAGTCACCCACGGGCCTGTGTGCACTCCAGCCTCCTCAGGGACCCCCTCCTGTTTTTTTTCCTTTATTCTGGCCTCCCTGGCTGTCTTTCAGCCTTGTGTGTGCCATATTCCCTTCTGCCCTAAGAAAGCTTTGCTCAAGCTTTGCTCTCAGATTAGAATACTCTAGAATACTCTGCCCTGCCTGCAAACCTAGTTACAACAGTCCCTGCCTCCTCAGCAGAGGTACATGCTCAGAGCACCCTGTGCTGCTCCTTCATTATTTTAAACTATGGACTTTTAGAATCATTTCATTCTTCATCGACTCAGCTCTGAGCCCCAAGAGGGTAGGGACTGTTTGTTTCTCTCTGGTGGGTGCACAACACACAGAAGCCTCCCTCCTCCCAGAGGAGCCAGGCTGCCCATGGCCAAGAGGAGGCCCTGATTAGGGATCGGAGTCTTGTTCAGAATTAGGATGAAGGGATCCCCAGGGCTGGAGGTGGATTTAGCAGGATCAGAGGCCAACGAACTGAGCCGAGTCTATAAGATCCAAGTCAAAGGGCTGGGCAGAATTAGGGTGGCCGGGCTCTGAGGTGGTCCTGGGCTGTCGAGGATGTTGGACCCTCCTCTGCATTTGTGCTTTTCCTTTATCAACCCATGAATTGGGGTGCGTAGCTTAAAGAGCCAGAGCAGGAGTGGATCCTTGAACTTAAACCAGACATGACTGGGCACTGGGAGAAGCTTCCTCGCAGCAGGGCAGTGACCGCCTCTCTTTGCAGGTTACTACCGGTATTACAACAAGTACGTCGACGTGAAGAAAGGGAGCATCGCCGGGCTTTCCATGGTGCTGACGGCGTACGTGGTTTTCAGCTACTGCCTCTCGTACAAGGAACTCAGTGAGTGCCTTTCGGATTGTCTTGCCACAAGGGGTGGTATGGGTTCACCTTGCTGACTTAGCAGTTCCCCACTCCACTGTCAGCTACTGGTAGGCTCCTTCCTTACTCTCCCATCTACAAGGATAGTACAGCACATATACAGGATATTAAAACTTAGGAGATTATGGCACAGAGAAAATAAGAATAAGCTGGGGTTAGGAAGCATTCTGTAAGACCCAGCAGACTCTGCTAAAGGTTGGTCGAAAATTTGGCTTTGACTTCCTAGCAGCCAGTGTGAAGAGGGAAATAGGTTGAGTGGTATGCGCCAGTGGCTATGATGCTCTCGAAAAGCACCAGCTGTTCCGGTTCTGAGACCTGAAAGGAGTTTATCTGGTGGAAGGTGCCGGGAAGTGTTGACAGCAGCCCCAGCTGGGTTTCTCAGGCTGTTTCTGACCGTATCCAGTCCCTGGCTGGCCTGCTAGATCTGGGTGACATTGCCTCTGAAGGACTGGCTCTCAGGGTGTTTCTCTGAGGGGAAAGGGCTACAGGTGGCTGGGTCTGCGGATCCCACCGAGACGCTGGCATCTGGCTGCTGGGTCACCTCTTGAAAGTCGCTCTCAGGTGGTTTTACGTGATTGTATCCTGTGCCCCTCAGCTGTCGTCGATACTATCCAAGTTTTTGTCTTCTTAACCTCAGAACATGAACGGTTACGCAAGTACCACTGAGGAACCAGTTGGACACATTCCGCATTCCTGACTGGCCCCCTCTGCCCTGGCCCGGCCCCTCCTTGACAAACACAATCCTTGGAGGATTCTTTCGTATGCTAATTGAGAATGAATGTCCAATAAAAGATGACCAGTATGTGTACTTTTGACTGATTTAACTATTTCCTTGCACCCCAGGTGCTCCCACTGCTGAACAGGGAATGAGGTTCCCAAAGGCGACTGCCCCCCAGGGTGGACCAACAGGCTGCCCAGGGCTTAGAACCGTGAAACGTGGGTCGTTTTCCCACACTGCCACATTGGGATGTCCTCCCAGCTCACTGCAGGGGGTCTGGTGCCAACTGCTCAAGGGCTTCCTGAGGCAGGAGGGGGAGGAGTGTCACCCAGAGCTTCCCCTTGTCAGAAGACCTGGAGGCACTTCTGGCCTTTTTATGGTACAGGGCAGAAGGGTCCAGTGACAGTACTGCCAGGAGTGACTTCCCAGGCATGGCCTCCTAAGGGAAGCCTCACTTGCAGGAAGCTCAGTGGGATGATCCAGGGGATGAGGAAAGGGGCCAGGCACCCCTTCTTCAGTGCCCTTCTATCAGAGGTGTGCAGTAAGGTACTGTAGCAGGAGCAGCAGACCCAGCTTCCTGCTGAGGGAACCTGTGGTAAGCACAACATGCCACACAGGGCCTGGGGGGTGGGGGACTGTGCCTGTCACCAGTGGTGACTCCAAAGCCCAGGCTCCCTGAGGTCCAAGGCCTCTCCCAGCAGCATCACTTCCGTTCATGAGACCCACATTTATTGTAGGGGACCAGAGAGTGCCAATATCAAAGTTTTGTGCAGGGAGTCCCACAAGTAAAGAAACACGGCTTAAAAAACAAGCTTTAATCAACCTCATAAAAATTGTTCTTGCAGTTGAACTTGGATAGGCCCACTTGCCCAGCAGGGTGCAGTTGAATTTCACATTTTCCAGGCTCAGGGGTAGAGTGGCCACCTTCACACATCATCAGTGTCCGAGTGACAGTGCAGAACGCTTGATGGGGCCCAAGGTGGGCACACAGATGGGCTGGGATTTAAAAGGCCTGCAGCTCCAGCTAAGGTGAACCTTAAAACACCATCAGGCAGGAGGCTGAGAGAAACGGAACCCAGAGGAGGAAAAGAACCTCCAGCTTGAGAGCCCTGCAGCCCTCTCCACCGCTGCCTCCTTGGACCAGGACCAGGACCAGGACCAGGCTGGGTGCCGTAGAGAGCTGCCTAGGCCAAATCTCACTGAGGCTCAGCTTCTGGGTTCAGAAGGACACGGAGGAAGCAGGCACGACCTGGCCGCAGCTTTGAATGACCCATCAGCCTCTGGGGGCACCAAGAACTGGTGTGTAAGGAGACCCTCGGGAGTGGCCATCTTCTCTACAGAACTGCACAGCACAAACCCTTCCCCAGCAACTCCCTGAAAAGCAGATGTGGGGGGAGTCCTGTGGTCCTGGAAATGGGGGATCCCAGAGAGGAGGCAGTGATGCCTGGACAAACATGATGCCGACTTGAGGGGCCCAGCGGGAGCACAGGTCCCTTTTTTAAAAAAAGAAAGATTACAGCAAATGAGGGGAACTAACAGATGTAGCCCCCCAAGATAATAACCGCCGCGTGCCTGCCTGCAGCCCTGGCCGGAACTGCCCCAACAGGCATCAAGCGGTCAAATGTGCGTGTCCAAGGATGGCCCCAGAGTTGTCCCCATCAACACCCCTCAAGCTGCTCTGAGCTGGCTCCAATTGCTGTCACTGTCCACTGAGAAAGGCCAAGTGCCCCTTGGTGCATCTGTTGGCGTAGTGTCCTTTCTCACCACACTGGGAAAGGCAGGAGGGGAGGAGAAGAGACAAAAACAACAGCGTTTTCAAAGGGAACCTTCAACTCAGGAACAGCCACCACACAGGCTGGGGAGGGGCCCTGAAATCCTTAGTGGTGCATAGATTTTCTGTCAAACATGAGGGAAAGGCAAAGAGGAAGGTACAGGGGCACAGAAACTGCAGATGGAAGCGAGGGACCCCACCACCAGGGGTTACCCAACAGCGCACACCAGAGAGCCCCTTTGGGCTGGGACCCCACCTCAACCACTCTGAACCTCACCTGCACCAGATGCAGGCCACCCGCTGGTGGACGAAGAGGAAGCCCGTGGCACCCACCTGCCCAGGGACCAAGCCCTCGGTGGGGCGGGCCAGTCACTTACCTCTGTGCCAACACTCTGGGGCTCCCTGGCAGGATGAGAGGGGGGAGGGACCAAGGCAAGAGAAGCCAGCAGGCTCCTCCCTGAAATCGGGGGCTACCACTGTGGCCTCTGGGGCCAGGCTGCACCAGAACCCCCCTGGCTCGGGCACACTGCCCACGCTACCCCTGGAAACGGGTGTGACCACAGGATCAGTAAGCAGACAGGGCTTAGACTCGGGCTTGTGGACCCAGCAGAATCACCTCAAAACCAGCATGGACCCTGACTCAAGTCACCCCGGCCCTTCCTTCCTTCCTGTTACTCCTCAAAATGCAGAATGAAGAGGGAAGCAGAGTTAAGCTTTAAGGCAGGCAGGGCTGGGAGGTGGGTGGGGGTGTCGGCACTCACCCACCGGGCCTGCCTGGCCCCTGCTCCTCAGTGGGAGTGAGCGCTGCTCCATCACTCCCTGCCCCCTGGGCCCCAGGTTTTCAAGTGTGTTTTCTGACTGTACATGTGACTTGGGCATGGATGAGCGCCCTGTGTAGCTGCCAGTTGGCCCTTCAACCTCTGCAGCCGGTCCTGTGAGGCGTCTTTCATGTGAACGGGATGCCCTTGATAAGGTTGCCAGGTCCCCCCAGCTCTGCCCTTGTAAGGTTGTAGGCCCTAGCAGAGCTTGCTTCACATTGCAGGTCCTGCTGAACAGTTCTGGAGGGGGGTGAGTGGACAGCTGAGCTGCCTCGGTGGCCTCACTGTACTTGAAAACTGACTGGTCTGAAGCAGACAGCCCCTGGCCCCTGGCCTGCTGTCTCCTCTGCGTGGGTCCCACTGCCCAGCTCGCCTCCCCTTCTCCACACCGGGGCCTCTCTGCACTATTCGCGCTGGTTAGGGCTCAGGCCTGCCCTGGAGCACGTGCAGAGCACCCACCTTGCCACCCCCCACACCATCAAACGAGCTCACAAGCATCTAAGTGTCAGGTCCAGCTGTTTTAGCAGGAAAACTATAAAAGACCTAATTGTCTACCAGAAGAGAACTGATCAAATAAAGGATGGTTATTATTATGCAGCTACTAAAAAAAATTAGATTTATATATACTGACATGAGAAGATCCACAGCACATTGTGAATACATCGTCTAGGACCCTATTCGTAGTGAAATATATTATACTTGGGCTTACAGGAAGAAGAGTTTAGAAGAGCAGTTCGCTAAGTGTGGTCTACGGACCCTGTTAGGGGTACTGAAACCAGAAAGTTTGAGAACTGGATGCACTGAATAAAGGGGCTGTTTCAGGAAAGGTGGGAATAAGAGGACAGCACCCGCTCTGTACCCTAAACACTCTTCTGTCATTTCAAGTTTTTACAAAATTCATGTACTAATTTCTGTACTTCATGTCGTTTGTGTTGTTTCCTTGTCTGTTTTGTGATTTCTCATTATGAACCCATCCTTTGAAACTAGAGCTGTGAGAATTCTTTGTGGCCTGGGTTGAGAATGTATTTTTCTAGAAGCATTTATGGTTGCTCCTGCCAGGGGCACTCCCATCTGGGGCTATATGAGATTAGAAGATGCAGCCTTTTAGCCTTCACCGAGGACACAAATACAGATCCAAACTCCTGGTAGGGCCAGCAGGACACTGCAGACTCTCAAGAGCCTGCTTTTCTCCTTTCTACCCAAAGACACAGCAATGAGAGAGGTGAGTTTTCTAGCAGGATTTTTCAGGTTCACCCTTTTCCCTGAGCGCCTCCCTTTATGGGGGTGGAAATTCTAAACTAGTTCCTCCCCTGGGTGGGTCCCACGCTTTGTGCTGTGGCCTTGGGTGATCTCCTGGGATCTGAGGATGCCGGGGGTGGGGCACTCTCTTCCCTGGCTTCCACTTGGTTCCTGCCTCTTGAAGATTCCCCTTGCTCTTGTGCTGCTCAGTCCACTCACCTAACAACCTATTTTTAATAGCTGAGCTTGCTGTGGTGTGTGAAGGTCTCCAGCCCACAAAAGCAAAGGCAAAAATGTTTTCAGTTTTCAGAATTACACGTATGGGGAAGGAGGGATGCCTGCTGACGGTGGAGAGCAGTGCCCACCCACCCCCAGCCCCAGGACTCACCTTGTAGCAGGTGACCTGCTCCAGCGGCCGGGGTCCCCGGTTGCCTGCACTGCTGTTTTGACTCTGCATGACCCCGATGACCTGTGGGGCTCTCTGCTGATTGGGAGAAGAGTTCTGACTCGTTAACTGGATCAAGGAGGACGACCTTTGTAATGGCGGATTGTTACTTTGCTGGAAAGAGTTACACAACACGGTTTTACTGCAGAAAACACGTGCACGCAGACCACCAATGGGGACAGGAGAAAGAGGGCGGGACTTCTCCCGCCTGACCAGCAGGAAGAAGGGCTTCCTCAGTGGCACTGCTCCAAAGAGCAGGTGGAAAAGAAACAGCTGATGATGGCAGGAGCCGCTGCCCGAAAAACTCCATGCAGACACACAGAAACGAAAACTAAAAGGAAGGAAGGAAACACCAAAGAGACGAGAGGAGGTCTCCGGGGCGGTGGAATGAGGGCAATGGCAGGCCTTACTTTTGTTTCTGAGGTTCTAGCTTCAGGTCAGGATGAACGCTTGGTTCAGCCAGATGCTTAGCAGCCTACACGGCGAGCAACAGTCACAGGAAAACAGTTGGAGCCTGACACGCGGCCCCACGGCTAGGGGCTGAGAGGGCCTCTGCTAGGGAGTCGCGTGAGCAAGAGGGGGCGGGGCTCCCGGTTGGGACTCAACAGCATGGCCACCTCCCAGCCAAGTGGGTCCCAGGCTCTGGCCCCCGTAAACAAAGGAACCCGACTGAGCTCACAACTTTCTGGGTCACCTCAGTTACACCCATGCCCAGGGACTCCTGACAGAACCTGTCAGGAGCTCTACCTGATTTCCACTACGATCTCCTGGGGTGGGATGAGGGGAGCAGCCAGCATGGCGCCACACCCTCCTGGCTGCTAAGCCTGTAGCGCTGAGGGCCGCCAAGGCTTTGGTCCCTGGCTCCAAGCTGACCTGGTGAGGCTTCAAGAGTGGTGGGTGTTTGCTCAGCCTGCTGGAGACCCTGCCTCACACACCTCAGCCAGCCCTCCCTCTGTGCCCCCATCCCCACAGCAGGACCCTCCCCAGCCTCCTGTAGCCAAACCCAGGGTGCCCTTGATTTGGGGGGTAGGGAGGCCTTCTGCAGACTCCCCCTTGTCTATGGCGTGGCCCTTTCCCTGGGCTTGGATGTGGAGAGCCAGGCAGCTTTAAGCCCTCTGGTCCCAGCCCCTTGTCTGGCCTCCCTTCCCTGCCACCGGGAACCTCCACAAGTCCTAACAGCAATGCCTGAGAACCAGGGGGCCTCTGTGCTGCTACCAGGTCTGCTGCCAAGCTGAGGCCCCTCAGGCAAGTCCCTCCCTCTCAGAGCCTTGTTTCTACACTTGTAAAGGGGAGGATCTGAACCAGAGCCAGGGGTGGCAGACATACGGTGCCCGTGCCATCCCCATCTGGCCATGGGGCGCTGCTGAGCTGCCCAGCACCATCCTTCCTCCAGGCCAGGCAGCCCAGCGGGCACAGGATGCTCCCACCCCATCTGACGCTGCCTTCCTGCCTTCCATCCTGCTACGGGCCCTGCTGAGCTCAGCTCTAGACTCTCCAGGCAAGAGGGCAGAGAAGCCAAGTGGGAACTTTGCTCCCTGATTTGTGCTGGGACTTTGAAGAACCCCGACCGCTCTGCCCCGCCGCCTGTGAGGCCTCCAGCCTAGCTCTCAGGCAGACCAGCACATTCTGAGGTGGCCCTGAGGTCTTCCTACCAGACGGGCACTCCAGTGAGGCCACCCCACGGACCCTCGCGCAGGGCCGGACCACGGTACCTTTGTTGGTGGCTGCGTCTGCTGCGGCAGTGGGGGCTGCTCAGTGGTTCCCATTGGCAGTTCAAAGCGAGGGCTGATCAACAGGGGGTGGGGGTGAGAACAAGAGGAGAAGAGGAGTGAGGAACCTGTGAGGTCTACACCTCTCACCTGAGAAAAGCACACCCAGCCTCTGCCAGGCACCAAGCTGGCGGGCCACACAGGCGTGGGCTCGGCTGTGCCTCTGGTGCCCATGGGACCCACGGCAAGAGCAGAACAGACGTGCCTGGTCCAAACCCAGCTCTGTCCAGAGCTGAGACCTGGGGCAAGTGAGGCCCAGAGCACAGCAGGCGAGGCAGCGGGTGCCACATGGCAGGGCTCCTGGCCGCGCAGCTTTCCCTTCAGGGCTGCCTCCTTTGGCCTCCTCGCACACTCACTGGGTGACAGGCCCCCCAGGCTCCCAGGGGAGAGAGCAGGTACCCCCCAGGCTGTGCTCCATCCACAGGTGTTGGCAGCATGGGCGGAGGCCATGCAGGAGGGGGGGGCCTGGTCTGCACCCCAGGACCACCCTTGGGAAAAGCCGGGCCCCACAACCACCAAACAGGTACCAAGCCTCAAGGAGAGGCAGTGGGCACAGGAGAGGAGCGCTGGACTCCGTGGGGATTGGGGGAGAACCCAGCTCAGACCCTCAGACCTGCAGTCACAGCCAGGCGCCCCTCACCCCCCAGTGCCCTCACCCCGCTCCGAGTCTCATGTGCTCACGTGTACAATGGGAACACTCCCTCGTTCACACCTACGAGGGTGACGTGATCTGACATGCGTGGAAGCTTCAGCTCACTGCCTGCTGGAGGAGGCCCTCACCTTGGGTCCCCTTCTCGTGGGAGCCAGGGTCTCAGCCTGAGTGCGTGTATGTGTGCCGGGCACAGGCCCAAGGTTTACGAGAGTCCCAGGCAGCCTACAACCTGACAAGGTGAAGTGCAGGTCTGGGCCAAGCTGGCCCCACGAGGACCCCTCCCGGACGCAGAGGGCAGTGCAGGGCCTGGAAGGAGCAGAGGTGCTGGGCGGCAGGCTACTCACTGCATGAATTTACAGGAGGGCCCCTCCGGGCAGAATCCCACGAGGTAATTCACACAGATGACTCTCCGCGTGTGCCGGTGTCTGCACAGGGGGCCTGCAGGGCCAAGTGTGGATCACTAGGGCGTGGCTTCACATGCCCGCCCTCCCCGTCCTCATGGGGGCAGGGCACTGAGCCTCTCCAAACCCACTTCCCTGTCACAGGCAGGCCAGACCACTGCCCCCGGGGCATCCTCAGGGTGGCTTGAGTGAGAGGAGGGCTGTGAAAACCTCCCTTGCCCCACAAGGCCAAGTTACAGATTTTGCTAGAACAGACAGGACGGGGAAGGGCTGATGGCCTGACTGGACCACCTGGTCCCCGGGGGTCATGTGGGCAGAGGAAGGGGAAGACCCAGGACCCCACACCTACCATGCTTGCAGAAACCGCGGTCATACCAGGGGCAGTCCTTGATCTTGGACTCAGGGTCAATGTGGAGGAAGGGGCACTCCTTGTTGCTGCACTCCCCTGCAGGGAAACACAGACAGGCGTCCTCCAGAGGCATCCGGGAGGGCTGGACTCCAGGCCCACCTTGGCTTCTCCCAAGGCCAGGCCACGGCCCAGCAGAGGAGAACCAGGCAATGCTGGCATCTGCTCCCGGCATGGCAACCCTGACACCCACACAGTGTCTCGGGTGTCCCTTTCTTGAGCTGCCTGGGGCACATAACAGCCCTTCCTTCCTGCATCTGTGTTGCTGGGAGGGGCTGATGGTGCCAACGTGCTCATCAAAGCCCATCATG
Source organism: Cabassous unicinctus (assembly GCA_029593785.1). Taxonomy (NCBI): domain Eukaryota; kingdom Metazoa; phylum Chordata; class Mammalia; order Cingulata; family Chlamyphoridae; genus Cabassous; species Cabassous unicinctus. The sequence continues at coordinate 23,437 of JAQZBX010012628.1, read as the reverse complement.
CCCTTCCCTGCTCCACGTGGCCCCAGACATACAGATCCACAGCTGAGACGACATGGCTGCTCGGTCCCGGCTGGTTCCTACCACCTGACGCTGGGCAGGGGAAAGGCTGGAGGACGCTGCCTTTCAGGACAAAAGCAGGGATGACCCGCGAGCTCCATGCTGGGTCCTTTGGGAAGATGGTGCTGTGGGCCCCCAGGGCCACCCCCACCCAACCACAGGAACCACCTTCCGGAGCACCCTCTGTTATCACTTCAGCACGAGAAACATAACTGTGACACGTCAACCCCTGCTGAAAAGCCCCTGCTGACTCCCGAGGCAGACCCACCCATCCCTGCATGGTCTAGCCTGCTCCCTCCCCAACCTCACCCCCAAGCCCAGCCACACTGGCCCCTGCTGTTCCAAGAACAGACCCCACTACCCGCCCCAGCTGCCCTCCCCAGGACTGGCCCCTTCTTAGCCTTCAACCCCAGCTCAGCTCCTCAAGAGGCCCCTCGACCATCCTCCTCAAGCAGAATCCGTTTGCACCATCTCCTCACTGCTCATCTCCTTCACAGCACTGATCGTGGACAATCCCCTTCTTTCTGTATTTTGCTTGGTTAGCAGCTGCTGCCTTCCCCCAGACACTGGAGCAAAGGCTCCACAGGGCCAGGCCTGGTTCTGTCTTCTCCGTCACTGCCCCTCCAGTGCCCACTTGGTGGCACAAGCGATGCAGCTGCAGACAGTGCACCTGCACCAGGGGAGGTAAAGGGCAGTGCAGAGGCGAGGGAGGCTGGTGGGCCTGGGGCCGTCCGCAAGCAGGAGAACCCAGCGCAGCGGCATGGAGGCGCCGTTGCCCAGAAGGGCTGGCTTCCACACTGGGGACCAGAGGGGGGGGTCGCTGCCCATCCAGCTCCAGCACAGCCACCGGAGGAGGGGAGAGGACTGACTATGGCAGATCAAATGCTACAGAAGAGGGAGGGGAAGTGGGAGGCTGGGTCCTAACGACAACAATTATGGTAACGAGCCAGCAGACCATGCCTGTTGGGATGCTGAAAAAATCAGCATCTCCTTGGACAACGGGGCCCTGAAAGCATCAAGCACGCCCAGTGGGCCCCAGCTCCCCGTGAAGACTACAGCAAGTGTCCAGACTCCCCCTGGTCCTGTGCACTGGGCCTGGGGGGAGGGTAGGATCTTGGCTGTTCCTCGGACACCCCCAGTGCCGGCCCTCAAGCACATGCTGACCAACAGGGCCCCTCCTGGGAACCCGCCCCGAGGCAGAGAATGGAGGATTCTGACTCCAGCAGGGAGCAGAACAGCTCTGCCGAGTCCTGTGCCCAGTCCACGGCGCCAGCCAGGACTCTCGGGCCACGTGTTCCCTAAGCCTGGACTCGCAGCCACTGCAGCCAGCTCCCAGAGCTGCTCTTCTAAGGGGCTAGTTAGGGCTGCCACGCTGTTTCCTGGAGTCCTGCTCTATCACTCACCATCAAGTCTTCTGGAATAAGAAAGATCAACTACAGAGTTAAGGCTGGGGGACAACCAGACATCACGCTGGAATATGCGGACTTAAGCAGACAGACGTGAACAAAAGCAAGGTCTCCAGCCAGCGCCACTGCCCACTCACCGTGTGACCCTCTTCAGTTCCAACTTCCCAAAGGACTTGAAAATTCTCAAAAACTAAAGCACTACAAAGGCATACGGGATAATTAGGAGAATGACAACTTCTGATAACTAAAGAACCAACTGAGGTGGGGGCGCTGCCCAGGCTTCCCACGTGAGGCTGAAGGACAGGGGACGGCAGACGGAGACCCCACGGGGCCCACCCAGGAGGGTGGCCAGGGTCTGGCCAGGGCCATTACCGAATTTGGAGTAGAAGTAGCACTCAGGCATCTTGGTCATGTCATACTCGTGCAGGAACTCGCACTGGTCGCCTTTCTTGCACAGTCCCCGCAGCCAGTGTTTGCACACAACTGTCTTCTCGCCGCTGATGTGGCGGAACGGGCACATGCCACCTGCCAGGGAAGATGGGGTATGAAGAGAGGCGGCCGAGGCAGAGGAGGGCTGGGCCGGGGGAGCCGAGGGCATCCTCCCCCAGGCGTCCTGGCACCACCCTCAAAGCAGTGTGTCCTAGGAGGTGGTGCAGGTGCCAGTGGTGGGGGGCAACAAGATGTCAGGCAGGCCACAGGCAAGCATTTGTAATTTTAGTAGTTCTGTATTTCATTTCAGTGTTTTGGGACAACCTAACTAAAATATTAACTCATGGTTTCACAGATATTTAGGGAAGATGGAGGCATAACAAGCCTAAGTGGGGGAGGAAGAATAAATTCATTTTTAAATTTAATTAAAGAATGTTTCGGGAGTGGATGTGGCTCAAGTGGTTGAGCACTTGCTTTCCCACATGGGAGGTCCCGGGTTCAATTCCCAGTGCCTCCTAAAAAAACCAAACAAATAACAAGCAAAACGAAAACAAACAAACAAATACCAACTTAGGGGAGCCGATGTGGCTCCGTAGTTGAGCACCAGCTTCCCACATACGAGGTCCCAAGTTCAAACTACAGGGGTACTAAAAGAATGCCTGGGGTTTGGGACACACAGCCCTAAAGGATGCAGGTAAAGAGGGCCACTGGCAGAAGCCTGATCCAGGCTGGCTCTGACTCCAGTCAGAAATGCCCAGTCAGCCTTCAAGAATTAAGAAAAAAGATCAACTTCACAATTAAAGAAACACAAGGGAAATGACCTGGGCAGGCTGCCTTCCGTGGCAGGGCCTGCGTGATCATCCACCGAAAGGGCAGAGCCATGCTCGGGGAATGTCTGGTTCCTAACCGGGGAGGCCTGGAGGGACTGCTGGGAAGGCCCAACTAGGATGAGGTGATGGATGGTCTAGACCAGCCCTGCCCAGGAGAACTTTCCATGCCGGTGGAACTGGTCTATTATGTGCCATCATTCGGGAGCCACCAGCCACGTGGCTGAAACGTGGCTAGTGTGGCTGAGGACCTGCATTTAAATTTTATTTACTTTTAATTAAGTTTGAGTAGCCACACGTGGCTAGTGGCTGCCACGTTAGTTAACGTGGAGCCAGTCGTAGCACCCGTGTTGAAGACGACTGTGCTAATAGATGGGGGCTGGTCAGCAGGGTCGTGGGAATGAGAGCAGGAGCCAGCAGATGGTCCGAGGGCAACCTGGCCCACCCCCCCGGCAGGTCTGTCGCTTCAGTGGGAAATGACTGCATCATAGAACCAAAACTCACCCAAACCAGCCATTATCACACCTGTCCCCTTGCTCTAATTCTGGGCTCCCTATTCAAGCTCCTGATTAAAAGTTAGTTTCCCAAATAAATTTGCCTCCAGGGAGGAAAAGCCCAACTTGTACATGGTGTGTAAGCTATCCTTCCCCTTAGGCATTAGCAACGATCTGGTTAGTGTGAACAAGACCCCACAAGACAGTGTATCGTGGGGGTTTCTGATGAGTGACCTTGTGGAACTGTGATTCTGTGTAGCCTCTGGAGTCAGAGAGGCTGGGCTTGGCCGCTCACTAACTTTGTGACACTGAGGACATTACTGGCCACCTCGCTGCTGGGTCGAGGCCTGCGTGCACGTCAGGGAGGGCTGCCTGTGGCCATGGGAAAGGGGAGGAAAGAAGTCAGCCTCAGAGCTGGGTCCGATCCTGTGTTTGAGGTTTCATGCAGAACACGCCACCATGTCCCCAGCCTGTCAAACCTCAGCTTCATCTAGGCACATTGTTAGTCTGCAGAAAGTAACGTAAGCAAAAAGAATGGACAGCCTGAGAGTCTGCTGGGAAACAGGGTGGTGGGAGGCAATGTCAAGGAACCAGGGGATCTCTTTACCTTTGCCACAGGCAGCTTTCAAAAAGAACTCGCAGACAGCAGCCCCCGACTCTGTAGAAAGGAAAGAAAAAGAGAAACGTCAGACAAAGTTAGGTGCAAGTGCTTCTAGCTCGTCTGAAGACAGTGGAAGGGAACCTTCCAGGCTTTGAACCCGAGAAGGGCTCAGGGTTCAGGAGCGAGAGTGGCAAAAAACCCCAAAGTCCAAGCAGTAAGGAAAGGGTCCTTATTTCAGACATTCTCCACAAACTGAGACGGATGTATTGAGAACAGTCATGTACTCAGTGCTGAGTGATACAAGCAAGATGCTTTCAGGGAGCTAAGAGTGGGTGGAGGAAGGAAGGACTGAGAACAAAATGAGAGAAGCTAATTACCTCTTCCAGGAGGGCTATTCACAGGTACTTCAATGTGAGGTCGAGGGAGGGAATGACCCCACAGAAAGGACAGACAAGTGACTGAGGACTCTGAATAGGGACAGGCTCCAGAGAAGAGGTGGGGTCTCTGGGATGGTATTCCAGGGGAAGAGTACAAGCGAGATGCGCAGAAGCAGGACGGCTTTTAAGATGCACCACAGAGGGGGATGGATGTGGCTCAAATGGTTGGGCGTCCATTTCCCATATGGAGGGACCTGGGTTGGATCCCCAGGACCTCCCAGTAAAATAAAAATATAGAAGGCACGTGGGCTGCCAGGTCCTGCAAGCGGGCACGCTGTCAGGCTCTGTACACGGGCGCACCATCAGGCCCCACAAGCAGGTGAGCCCCCAGGCCCCACGTGCAGGAGAGCCAGGCCCTGCCGAGCCACACAACAAGATGATGACGTAACAGGAGAGTGACACAAAGGGAGAGCCAAGATGAGATGCACCAAAAAACCAGGACCTGAGGTGGCGCAGGTGGCAGAATGCCTCTTTCCCACATCAGAGGTTCCCAGGATCAAATCCCGGTGAAGACTGGAGGAGAAGGATGAGAAGAGAGGGCAGGAAACAGACACAGAGAATTGCCCAGTGAATGAACACAAAAACAGCAAAAACGGGGGGTGGGAGGGGGAGGGGTTAAAAATGCATAAAAAAGTAAAATAAAGAATAAATCTTTAAAAAAAAAAGATGCACTACAGACATGTGATTATTAAAGAAGCAAGTCTTTCATTTCCACAGACGCAGCTGGCTCAGGTGAGGCAAGCAGAGAACAAAGGCAGAGTGGGATGGAAGTCAATGAACTCCAGGGCTCAAGCCCTTCTCATGAGCTCAGGAATTTGCCAGCCATGGCTACCAGGATAAACTCTGTGGCTTCATAAACAAGCTCTCCCCATCAATAGGCATTCCAGAATTACTGAACCGTGCCCCCCCCCCAGCATCTCTGAAGGCCACTTCTGTGCCTTTCCTCACTAACTTGCAGTAGATCCTTTGGCTTCTCCGGAAGCACACAGATTTTGCTAGGACAGTCTTAAGGTTTGAGAAACTGGGAGGCAAAGGGGGATTCACTCTATTTGCATTTCCAAAAAAGTCTGACATTATACAATGTATCATTTAAGAGTATTTCTGGGCCTTTGTTCTTTTCAGGGTTTAAGGTTGCTTGGTTCTTAAAGCCAGAAATCTACAGTCCTGGGGACTTAGGTCTCAGGTAGTGGAATAACAGATGATGCTTTAAGGGCAGAACTGACAGTTCTTTTCAAAACCGAGATGGGAATGACATGCAGGGATGGAGTTAGGAAGGGCTGTGGCCTCGCTGGGCATCTAGGTGGTGCTTGAACACACTGAGCACGATCCCATAAAAGCAGTGAGTGCTGAGGGCGCCCACCACATGCGAGACCCTGGACTATGGCAGCACCTAAGAACTGTGGGGGAGCAGATGTGGCTCAAGCAGTTGGGTGCCTGCCTACCACATGGGAGGTCCCAGGTTCGGTTTCCAGTGCCTCCTAAAGAAGATAAGCAAGACAGCGAGCTGATGCAACAAGGAGACACAAGGAGGAGACGCAATGAGAGACATAACAAGCAGGGAACGGATGTGGCTCAAGCAATTGGGCACCTCCCTCCCACATGGGAGGCCCTGGGTTTGGTTCCCAGTGCCTCCTAAAAGATGAGGAGACACAGCACACAACGAACAGGCAGAGAGCAGATAGCTAGCGCAAAACAACCAAGGCGGGGGGAGGGGGAGGAATAAATAAATCTTAAAAAAAATAAAAAAAGAATTGTGGGGTCCCTTGCCACTGTGCTTTGCTCGCAGGCTTGTGGATCTGTGATGCCAGGCCAGGGTAAGATGGGAGGGAAAGAGTTGCCCATCAGGGGTGGTTCCATGGCTTCATGCTAGTGCCATCAAAACAGGAAAAGGCTATGTGTGCAAGAGGGAATGTATATGTGCAAAGGGTCAAAAGGCAGGTAAGTATGTCTGCATTTGGCTGCTTATTTGGTGTACAACAGTGACAGCATTTGTGCATGTATAAAATGAGGCTGTTGGACATAGGTGTCTTGGGTAGAAACACTATCTTGCACAGAAATATCAGACGGTGGTCTCTGACTCAGAGGTCACTTGTTCTGAGTGTGCATGAGGTATGGCCGCCTGAAGGGAGTGAGCTGCAGGGACTCCTACCTGCCCCAGGACAAGTGGGAGGGCACAGGCTGCAGTTCTCTGGCAGTTAAGGAAGACAGCTTGGGCTACTGCAGAGAAAACAGATCAAGAACACTGGAGGGCTCCCCTGGCTCTGCCACACACTGAGGGGGTCCTGGGCAAGGCTCTTCCCCAGCTGGGCCTCAGGTCCCCATCTGTAGAATGACCTCAATGACCTCTAAGAGCCCTAATATTAGATTTCAAGTATGTCCAGAAAGGAGAAAAGACAAGAAGAAAACTGTCAGATTCTTCTAAAGTGCAAGGTATCCCACCTGAGGGGGCAGGAGCACTGGGAAGGGCCAGGAACCACCACATGAAGGGGAGGCTGCAGGGAGCGCAGACTAGTCAGGCAGAGGGGCCATACCAGGTGCCTGGGTGGGATGAATGACCCAGAGTTGGGGTCCAGAGGAAAGAAAGGAGGCAGGCCCAGAACGAGGGGTGGGTTCCCAGGAGTGCGAGTCCTAGGAGAGGAGGGGACTTGCGAGTCTGGTTGGGGATGGGGAGGGTGTCGAGAAGAGGGAGTGGTGGGTCCTTCCCTCGCCAACGGCCCACAGCAAGAAGAGGGCGCTAGACGCGAGGGACGGGAGGTGGGGGTCCTAGGGAAGAGGGAGTACCTCCCTGTAGACGAGGGAACGTTGGCGGGATTTCCCAGCCTGGGCAACCCGCCTTCATTCGGGAAATATTTGAACAAACGCGCACGGTTCTGCCCTCTTGACGATTAGAACAGCCCCAGGGGACGGAAGGTCCGAGGAACGGAGGCTCCCTGGGTCCGAGTGGGAGAGAGGGGGTCCCGCGACCTGGGTAGGGGAAGAGCCCCGGGTCCGCGGGGGCGGGTCCTGGGTCCCCGGCGTGCCCGCCCGCCGGCCGCGGCCCCGCACTCACTGTCCATGCCGGGGAAGGGCAGCGGCTGCGCCCCGAGCTGCTGCTCCACCGCGATCTCCAAGTCAAACTTGATGTGGTCCACGCTGGCGATGATTTCCTGCATGGCGGCGGCTGCCCTCCCAGCCCGGGCCCCCCTCAAGTCTCTCGCCCCCTCGCCCCTCTACCCGCCGCCGGCCCCGCCGCACACGCTCCTCCTCCGCGCCGCCGCCGCCGCCGCCCGAGGGATGCCGGGAGCGCCGGAGCCCGCGCCGGCCCGCTTGCCTGCCCAGACCCGGCCAATCGAGCGCGGAGTGCTGGCCACTTTGTAGGCCCGGCTAGAGGCCAGCAGAGCGCCCGCCTCGGCGCGCGGCCGCTGGGAACCCGAAACCACGCGCGCGGTGGGAGGTCGCGACGCGACTGCGCCTGCGCGAGGCCTGGCTGAGGCGCTCTCCTCGGGGGCGAGGACGCGAGACGGCGGCGGAGCGCGCGGCGTCCTCCGCGCACCTCCAGCGAACGCCTATTTGAACTTCACCGAAGCGGCGGGGCTGGGGCCGAGAGGGGGGGTGAGTGTACGAGCCAGGCCGGGGGCCCGCGGCGCAGCCGGGAGCGGAGCCGGGGTCGCCGACGAGGTGACTCCCCTCCAGGCCAGGGCGGGCAGGGTCGAGGCTGGCCTGAGGGGCAGGGCTGTGGCGGCGGCGTCTCTAATGCGGGCGCTATTCACCTGGGGTCTCTGACCTGAGTGGAAAGGACGTTACCCGTTTCTTTTCTCCATGTGACGTTTAGCCTTTCCTTCCACGTTGGAGGCGACAAACCACAGTGCTCTGAGCAGCGCCCGAGACGAGGTCAACATCAGAAAGTCCAGGTATTTTCCTGCCTCCGTGCAGTTGAGGCAGAGATCTCGAGCTAGCATTTACACTCCTCTGCTTTGAAATAACGATAGGTCTCGTTATTTAGCTCATTAAAAAAGCGCATACACTAGAGTAACGTAAGTTCGTTTTTAAAAATGCTTTGATACTATGTCTCTCTTGTTGGGGTTTTTTTTGAGAAACTTTTAATTAACATATGAAAACACCTGCTTTTAAGAAGGCATCTCAGGCCTCACCAGATGGCGAATTTAAGGTTAAGAGAGGTAGTCAAATACCTTAATATGTCCTTGGGCTCAGAGCCAGCCCTGGATGGGGCCAGCTGGCCTCCTGCACAGCTGTGCTACCCCTGGCAATCACTCCTGTCTCTGGGCCTTGGTTCTTAATTTGTTTTATCTGCCATCACCTATGAGGTCTTTTGACCACCTAATATAACCATACCTTCAAATATATATTGTTCATGCTTATTCTGGTATTTTTTATTAAAGAATTTTTAAATATACAGGCTGGAATCTCTAGCCCAGCACTGTTGGGTAGAAATATAATGCAAATACATATGTTATTTTAATTTTTTCGGTTGCCACATTAAGTGAAAGAAAACTGTGAAGTTAATGTTAATAACATGTCTAATCTAGCATATCCCAAGCGTTATCATTTTTTTAATGATAGTTATGTTTTTTTGTGTTTTTTTTTTAGATTTATTTATTTACTTTTATCCATTTTTACCTCCCTCCCCTCCCGTTTTTGCTGTCTTTGTGTCCATTCACAGGGCAAGTCTCTGTTCCTGCCCTCTCTTCTCATCCTTCTCTTCCTGTCTTCACTGGGATTCGTCACTGGGATTCGACCCCGGGAACCTCCGATGTGGGAGAGAGGTGTTCTGCCACCTGAGCCACCTTAGTTCCTGGTTTTTCGGCGTCCCTCGTCCCTCCCTTGTGTCACTCTCCTGTTACATCATCATCTTGCTGTGTGGCTTGGCAGGGCCTGGCAGTGCGCCCGCTCATGGGCAAAATGTTATCATTTTGACATATAAAAAGTTACCTGTGGGAGCGGTTGTGGCTCAAGCAATTGAGCGCCCGCCTCCTACGCGGGAGGCCCCGAGTTCAGTTCCCATGCCTCCTAAAGAAGACAAACAAGCAGAGCAAAAAAAAAAAACGGGCAAGACAAGTAGCAGACAATGAGCAAAAACAAAATGAGCAGGGAGCAGATGTCAATTGAGCATCCACCTCCCACATAGGAGATCCCAGGTTCTTCTAAAGAAAAAACAAAAAAGCAGACAACGATCAAAAACAGTGGGCAAACAGATGAGGGAGCCATGGGGGTGGGGAAGGAGTTACCAGAGTTTGTGTATCTCACATTCTCTTTTTGTACCAATTCTTTGAAATCCGGTGTATGTTTTACACTTAACAGCACATCACCACTCTAACCGCCTCTCATGTTCAGTAGCCACATGTAGCCAGTGGCTGCTGTATTGGACAGCACAGCTGTATCTCATATATCCATGATTTTTGCAGGAAAGATGCTTGAATTAGCTTCCCTGTGCTGAGGGCCCAGAATGCTGACCGATAATAAACCATAGTAACTGCTATTTTTTGAACGTGTGTGGAATGGCAGGCATTAGGCTAAAAAAACATCTCATTTACTTCTTACAGCTGAAGAATTCAGGGCACAGGAAGGTCAAGTAATTGGCCCATCACGCAGCTCTGGCAGAGCCAGGACGCAGGCTCAGCTCTGACTTCAGCACCTGTGCTCTAGGTCATGATTTGAAAATAATAGCAGCTCATTGCTATCAAGTGCTTACTATGCCTGCGCTGCTGTATGTGTGAGACCTTATTCGATTATTGCCACAGTCCTGTGTGGGAGACATTTAACCCCAGTGTATGTGCAAGGAGACTGAGGCCAGAGCAGTGAGTGCCCAGGGACAGGTGGGTCGTCGTTTGGTAGAGCTGAAATTTAAACCTAGGATTTCTAACCTCAGAGCCCTCCCTTATAACCACTTCTCTTTCTCCTTTCTACCTTTTCTGACTAGGAACCTGACTTGATTTATTTTTCTGATCTCTTCCAGGCCCTGGAGAAAATGGACCTCATTAGACTCTTCTCAGGCCCCCGCCCTCTGGGGCTGTCCGTCTTGCAATACCTCCGCCGTCACGGAGCCAAGTGGGCAGGAGGTAGGGAGGGGCCTGCCTGGCCGAAGGCCGTGTGGCCTGCTCAGCTGGCTCCGGCAGCCTTCAGCAGCTCCTTCTCTCCACCACCCCTCAGCGAGGGGAACCAGGACACGGGCAGCCTCAGCTCTGCCCCGAGCCAGCCCAGCCCCTCGGCCACTCAGGAGGAAGAGGAGGAGAGCTTTGGAACCCTCTCTGACAAATACTCCTCCCGGAGAATGTTCCGCAAATCGACAGCCCAGTTGTACAACCTACGTGTCCTGGAACAGAGTGTCGAGGAAGACGGAGAGAGGGAACTGGAACCAAAATCGTGGCGGGGCCCTAGAAACACCCCTTACTGGTACTTTTTCCAGTGCAAACGCCTGATCAAGGAGGGAAAGGTGAGGAACCTTTGGGCTCTCTGCTGGCTTCTGTGTCCCTCCTTGCTCCACGTTTCGTGAGGGGCCACCCCATCTTCCAGTGTCTAAAGATGGGGGTCCTCAGGGCTTGGCCTGTGGTCTCGGCTGTCTTCACTCACCCTGGGGGAATGTGCACGTGACCCGCCAGCCTCATGACATTAAGTGCCCCCCCAAGTTGTCGTTCTCAGATTTGTGTCTTTAGCCCAGTCTCCCTGTGGGCTGCGGGTCCAGCTGCTGCACTGTCTCCTTCACCCTCGCCGACATAGGTAGCTTAAATCCAAACCCTAAACTGTTCTGCACCTTGCTCTCCACCCCCTTTCTTCATCTCACTAAATGGCAGCCCCACTATTCCACCCACCAGGCCAGTGCCTGTAGGTCATCCTTTCCTCTCTCGCCAGCTCTGCCTCCACATTGTACTGGACCAACCCCCTTCTTAACAACCCTACCCCAAGTGCCCAGGCTTAGCCTTCTCCGCACCCACCTCAGCTGTCACAGCCCCTTTCGCTGGGCCCCCTGCCGCCCCTCTCGCCACCTCCTGCCCCTCAGCCTGCCCATAGCATGCAACCATCCCATGAGAACATAAAGCAGAGCACATCCCTCCTCTCTCCAAAACCTGCAGTGCATCAGTGGCAATAGGCCGTTTGTCTCCCTAGGTGTTGGGGCATTGTATTTACGTTTGAAGTCTCTTAGGGACACGCCTTGAAGAGCTTATGGATGAAATGATAAGATAGCTGGGATTTGCCTTTACAAACCCAGTATAAAGGGAGAGTGGAAATGCTGATGAAAGCACATTGGCTGGACTTGAATCATCGTTGTGGTTGAGTTTGGGGATTGATTATGCTCTTTTCTCTACTTTTTTTGTATATTTGGTATTTTCTGTATTGAAAAGTTAAGAGATAAACACTGATGCCAGAGTTGTTGCAGTGGCTCATGAAGCATGCGGGACCTCCCCACTGCCTCCACTTACTCTGCTGCAGCCACCTGCCTCCCCACTGCCCCTCCACCTCCCAGACACACCCCTGCCTCAGGGCCTTTGCACTGCTGTTCCCTCCTTCCTTCAGGTCTTTGTTCACATGCCATCTTCTGGCCAAGGCCAAGCAAGGCCCTGCTTGCTGTCATATCTAAAACTGAACCCCTCACCCTCCTTCTGGCGCTTTCTGCTTTATTTTATTCGAAGCCCCTGTCACCCTTGGACACACTGTATGTTTTTATTAATTAGCCTGTTTGGCGTCTGTCTCTCCACACTAGACCACAAGCTCCGTGAGGGAGCGCCCTCTTGTTCACAGCTAGGTCACCAGTGAATAGACGAGGCCTGGCCAGGGGTAGTGCTTAATAATTGAAGGTTAAACGAATGGCTGGAAAAAATAATTACGGGATAAAGGAATGAACTGAGGATCTGGGGGAGGGGCAGAATGGGGCAGGGGGCTGGGGGCCAAGGGGCTTTTGCAGTCTGAGGTTGCTGGTTGATCCAGGGCTGCTGTCCCCCCCTTCCTGTGAGGCCATCACTGGGAACAGCCTGGAGTTGTGCAGCACCGTGGCTCTGAACAGGCCACCTGTCCAGCTCAGCCCTGGAAGGCTGACACGAAGGATAGGGTCACTGAGGGTGTCAGGAAAGGACTGGGATGCAGGGGCAGGGAGGGCCCCAAGAGTCACAGAATTAACACTTTCTGGTGCCCACCTCTACTCTGGGGACACGGGAAAAGGACATGGTTCCTGCTGCTGAGGCGCTCAGTCTAGCTGGAGGAAAACCAGGGAAGGACATGATGGCAGTGGGGGCAGTGGGAGCCCCTGCATGTGGTGGGGGGCCGGGTGGGCTTCCCTCCCTGGTCGCCAGGCACCACAAGGCTCCTGTGGGGCAGAGCCAGAGGGACCAGCGGCTGCCGTGGAGGCCCAGAGAGGGGCTTGGCTCCTGGGCAGGCCTGGTCTTGGTCCTGAGTCCCCTCCCCTGTCTCTGCCCGCAGCTGGCCGAGGCCTTGGACCTGTTTGAGAGGCAGATGCTCAAGGAGGAGCGACTCCAGCCTCTCGAGTGCAACTATTCGGTGCTGATCGGCGGCTGCGGGCGGGCTGGCTACCTCAAGAAGGCCCTCAGGCTGTACAATGACGTGAGTGTGGGGCCCGGGGCCGCTGGGGCAGGTCCTGGGCATGGGTCACTGCTGGCGCACAGCCCTGGGTGTGATCTTGTGATGACCCCTACCGGGGACCTGGCAGCCCCAAGTGTCCCTTCCGGTTCCCCTGCCATTCCCAGGTCTGTGTTCCTTCTCTCTCTCCCCATTCCCTGCTCCCCATACATGCATGCACCTTTCTTCCAAGGCCATCTCTTGGATGTGTCACACTTGCCATTCTCGAAGCCTAGAAGTTCCTTTGGGAGTAGGAAGGAGCCTTGCTACGAGGACCATAGATTCTAGCAGACATGCTGTCTTCTCTTTCTGCAGCCCAAAACTGGGAACGTCTTTTACTCCAGCAAGGGCTCTCAGGAACCCTGGGCTTCTTGTCATTTGGGATAGTCCTACTCGGGGCCTGATCAGCTCTGGCTGGAAGCAAGGGTGAGAAGTTGCTGTTAGAAATGACCAAGTGGGAGCTTGTATTAGTCAGCCAAAGGGGTGCTAATGTGAAATACCAAAAATGGGTTGGTCTTTATAAAGGGTATTTATTTGGGGTAGAAGTCCACAGATACCAGACCATAAAGCGTTAAGTTTCTTCTCTCACCACAGTCCATTTCCATGTGTTAGAGCAAGACAGCTGCCGACATTTGCCAGGGTTCAGGCTTTTTGGGTTCCTCTCTTCCCGGGGCTGCATTTCTCTCTGGGCTCAGCTCCTGTTTCCTCCACAAGGTCAGGTGAACTGCTCACTTCTCTTCTTCTGGGGCCTTTTCTCCAACATCAAAACTGCTTTTCAAAATCTGCTTCAACTCTGTTCTTGCCTTGCCTTTTATACTCAATTCCCTACCCACCAAAGGGGTGGGGCTCAACGCCCTACTGACTTGGCCCAGTCAACACTCTAATCATAACTTAATCATGCCCAGATTAACAGATCAGTTTACAAGCGTGATCCAGTTATATTTTTGGAATTCATAATTGTATCAAACTGCCCAATTGCGACAGAGCGGATGTGGCTCAAGCGGTTAAGCGCCCTCTCCCACATGGGAGGTGCTGGATTTGGTTCCCAGTGCCTCCTGAAAAAAACAGAAACAAATAGGCAAAACAAATGAGAAAGCCAACTCAGGGAAGACAATATGGCACCGGCTTCACACATACGAGGTCCTGGGTTCAGTCCCCGGCCCCCGATACCTAAAACAAAAAACAAAGAAATAAGTAACATTATATTCTTTAAAAGACCTCACGTCAGAGTGTGGAAAGGCCGCTCTGCAGAGGCTGCCCAGTCCAGCTAGCTAACAGAAGCGCTCAGGTACTAAGTCAGGGGCAGGAGGGGGGCTCTGCCTGTTGGAGCTCCTGATTTATGGCTCAGTGTCAGCACTTCCCTACATTAGGAGGCTCCTTAAGGGACTTTCCCACACGTCACCTCCTCAGAGAAGCCAGACTGCTCTCTTTGATCTTTGTTGTTCTCAATCATTTTGCTTTTTTCTAATAAACTATACTTTAGAATACTTTTGGATTTATGAACAAGTTACAAAGACAGTATAGAGTTCCCATATCATCTCTACCCAGTTTCACCATCGTTAGCATCTTGCATTATGTGGAACCTTTGTCACAATTAGGAAACGCATTTTGGTGGATCACTGTTCACTAAATACCAGGCTTTATTCAGATCTCACTGGTTTTTCCACTAATGTCATCTTCCTATTGTAGCATCCAGTCCAGGATCCCACACTGCATTTAGTTGCTGTGACAGTTTCTGAGTTTTTTCTTGTTGTTCATGACCTTGACAGAATTGAGGAATCCTGTTCAGGTATTTTGTGGAATGCCCTTTAATTTGGGTTCATCCGATGTTTTCTCAAGATGAGGCGGGCTCTAGCCTGGTGGAGTCCAGAGGTGAGGCGCCTTTCTTCTGTCAGGGGCATGTGGCGTGGCTAGGACTTGGCACTGGTGGTGCCTGCCAGGCTTCTCCCCTGATAATCACTCTTCTCCCTTCTGCACTGTCTTCCCTGGGATTCCTTCTTAGCACTTTCTGCCATTTGTGAGGATTTCCTTGTCCGGTGAGTGTCACCCCCCCCAGCGAGTAAGCTCAGGGCAGTGCTAGTGCCTGGCACATAGGAAACATGCACCTATTGAGGAGTAAATCGTCATCCTCAAAGCAGGTGTCGTTGCCTGCACTTCTCAGATAAACTGAGACCCAGAAGGTGAGGTCACTCCACTAGAGAGGTGGGAGCTGGGCTTTGGGCCCTCAGCCAGGTGGCCCTGCTCTGGGGGTTGTGAGCCCTTGGCTGTACCTTTACCAGGAGTTCCTCACCTCGGACAGTGGCAGTCCCAGCCCCGGGGTTCCTGCCTCTGCAAGCCTGGGGGGGTCCTGAGCATGTGCGTGGCTGCCGCCCGGGGACCACCCCCAAGAACTCTTGACGCTCTCCTGCCGGACCCTTGCAACAGCATTTTGGGACAAAGGTCAGCTCCGTTTCCCTGTGCTGCTCATTTAGCAAGCGGCGAAGCTGGAATCTGGCTTCTCCCGCCCCGCCCTTCCCCAGACCAGCTCCATCCCAGGGCCCTGAACAGTCAGGGCTACCTTGTCTTGCCTGACATGGGAACACGGGTGAGCCCTGCTGGAAGCAGCACAGGTCCAGAGCTGTCCTCTGGGTTCTTGGGGGAGGACTGGTTCCTTGTTTGGTGCCTTTTGGGGAGGTGGGTCCGTTTCTGGAGTCGGTCCGGCTGTGTCAGGTCTGGAGAGCCTCTATCTGAGCTCACGCCCAGCTCCTGGGCTGTGATGATCAGCTCCCGTTCCTTGGGGGACAGGCTGTGGGCACCTTGTGCTATCAGCGGACCCTGGAGTGGCCTCTTGGTTTCTCCCTGCCCCAACAGATGAAAAAGCGGGACCTGGAGCCCTCAGACGCCACGTACACGGCCCTGTTCAACGCCTGTGCTGAGTCCCCCTGGAAGGACTCTGCTCTACAGAGCGCCCTGAAGCTACGGCAGCAGCTCCAGGCCAGAAGCGTGCAGCTCAACCTGAAGACGTACCACGCCATGCTGAAGATGGCCGCCCTGTGTGCCGACCTCAGGATGTGCCTCGATGTGGTCAAGGTGGGGCACCCCTTTCTTCCTCTCTCCCATGCGGCGCTCTCTGGCGGCTGTTAGGCCATGGCTGTCATGACTCCTCTCTCACAGGAAGGTTCAGGGGTCTGCAAGGCTGGGGGTTCACAGATGGAACCAACAAGCTTCTGCTCATGGGACCTCGGCCTGGCAGGTGGAGGCCTCTGCACGTGGGGCAGCGGGTGTGCCCAGGAGGAGCCTGTGCGGGACTCGGTGGTGCCACGGGAGGGAGGGCTTCCTGGCCGAGGGTGGGTATTGAGCGGGTGAGGATCTCCTGCTTAGAAGGAGGGGGAGGGGCAGAAGTGCCAGGTGTCTGGGAGAGTTTGGTGAAAGCGAGTGTGGGTGTGAGGGGAGCAGGTGCCGTCTGGAAGGGCCTGAGGCTCCAGGCTGCTCTGGGGCATTGGCCTGGCTGTACTCCCCAGCATCCCTGCCAGGCAGGCCTTTATTCCCAGTTACAAAGGAGACCCTGAAGGGCTTTGAGCAGGGGAGACTGTGGGCAGGAGGTTGGTTCTGCTCTTTCAGGTGGCAAGAGACAGATTTGAATGAACACTTTAAATGAGGTTTACTGTAAGGGTTTCTGGGACGCAAGGAAGGAGGTCCTGAGCCACGTCAAGGCGCAGTGTGCCCTTGGCGGCCTTTTTTCATGTTTCCTCAGGCCAGCTCCCCCACCCTGGCCAGTCAGCTCTGGCTAGAGGGGCAGGGTTACGAGGTCTTGAGGCTGGAGAAGCCCTAAAATGATGAATCCCTCCAAAGGGATTGTGGGCAAGGCAGGCTGCTAAAGCTTCCAGAAGGGGCTGTGACACAAGCAGGCTGCTGGCCTGTCCAGAGATGTCAGATGGCATTTCAGGCAGGTCACTCTGGCTGGTGGGGGATGGGTTAGAGTTAGGCATTCTTAACCAGGTCCCACCTGGGACCTCCCATGTGGAAAACCGGGGCTCAACCACTGAGCCACACTGGCTCCCCTAGTTGAGCACCAGCTTCCCATGTGGGAGGTCCTGGGTTCAATCTCCGGTCCCGGTACCTGAAAAAAAAAAAAACGAAACAAAAAAAAACCTAGATTAGAGGGAGATGGGCCCATTGAGAGGTGGCTGTGACCATCCAGGAGGACATGAGCCAACACCCACCGAGGCAGAGGAGGCCCTGGGGGTGAGGGGAAGTGGCAGGGAGCACCCATGCTGGCAAGGACAGAGAGGGGCTCAAGGAGAGAGGTGGCAGGGGACCCGGGAGGGCGTGTCTCCTGTCATCCCAGAGGGCGGCTGTGGTGACCAGCACCCCGAGCACTTGCGTGTGCAGGCCCCACGCTGTCTTGTGGAGTTGCTCCTAGATCCCACAGGGCAAGTCCTAACCGTGGCTCTACTCCACAGACATGGAAACTGAGGTCTGGGAGCCTGATGCCTGGCCCGCTCCTGCAGCCACCCTGAGGTGGAGCTGGGGCTGCAGCCAGCTCTGTGCAGTTCAAAGCCTCAAGGACAGCGGCAGAAAGTGGCTGTTGGGTGGGGGCTGCAGGAGCGGTAGGAGCAGAGCCGGGAAGAGAGGCCTGGGAAGGGGGAAGAGGAGGCAGAATCGGGCTGCTCTATTCCGAGCATGGTTCTGTGCCGGCCTGGGTGCCGGGTTCAGGCACTCACGTCCTCGAGGTACACAGCCTGGTCCTGGCCGGGTACGTCTGCCGAGTCCGACACCATTGGGATGAGGCCCTGGGCTCTGCCTCAGTCTTTTTTTTCCCTTAACTAAGAGCTTCAGTGAGCGTGCCCGTGCCTGAGACTAGGAAAACAAAGCAGCCCTGAGATCGCCACAGTCAGAGCTCTCCCTGAAATGACAAGAGTTTTAGGCAGATGCTGAAACTCCCCTTCCAGTGTTCGGTGTGTACCCAGGATTGGACAGTCTCCAATGCCTGACAGACCTCCTTGTTCCCTCCCCCAGGAAATCGTGCACAAAGGTCACGTGGTCACAGAGGAGACCTTCAACCTCCTGCTCATGGGCTGTATCCAGGATAAGAAGACAGGCTTCCGCCTTGCCCTGCAGGTCTGTCCTGGCGCCCCACTCCTGGGCGGATGTTCCCCGTTGCTGCCATTGCCCTTTCCGACACCCCCAGGCAGGGCGCAATGCTCGCCCCGCTCTTCAGGCGGCAGGGTGGAGGCCCACAGGTTCAGGGCAGGCCCCGCAAGTGAAGGAGCCGCCAAGCAGCAGCCACTCCACTGCTGGACGCCACGGCTCTCAGCAGGTTTCTCCTTCATGGTGAGAAGCCAGCCATGGTCTCCTTCCTCCCATCACTTGACCTTGGTCCACAGTGGTTAGAAGCAATCTGGAATAATTGTGAGCCAGTTTATGTCAAAGGCTTAGGCTGCTTTTCGTGCTGAGGGGAATGGAGGCTCAGAGGCTGAGCGGTTGCTCAGGGCCCACAGCCCGTGAGCACAGAGCTGGGATTTGGATGAGGTCCATCCAGCTCTGGAGCCTGAGCCCTGGCCGCCATACTCTGCTGCTGTGTGCTAGTGTGTGTGTCCCTGTCCCTGCTAAACCTCAGTCCTGTCAGCCTTTCCCCATGGGAAAGGTTGTTGAAACCCTAACTCGATTCCTGCTCTGGTTGGCAACATCCCTCCTGCAAGGCTCACCCATCTGGTTCTGACCAGCCCCCGCTCCATCTAGCTTTTGATATGGCAGGAAGCCAGGTGCGCGGCCTTGGCACCCACGGCATTGTGGGCTCTTGTTGAGCCTGCAGCCAGAAAAGGGGACCCTGGTGTGGATTAGACGGCGCTGGTCTTGATGTCAGGGCAGCCTAGAGGCAACCAGAGCTGCCGAGTGTGGAGACACACTGAGTCCTAGACTCTGTGCTGCAGAGATGAAAAGGATCTCATCTCCCAAAGGAACAGAGGCTACCTGGCTCCCAGCTAGTGGAGCAGGAGCGGGGTGTGGCCACAACCTGCCTGGCTCTGAGTCCAGCTCCGTCCTCTCAGGTGAGAGCCGCTACCTGTCTGGACATCTGCGTTGGCATCTGTCAGCCCCCCAAGTAGCACACACGGTAGGCACTCAGGAGATGAACCCTCACAGGCATTCCAGGCAGATACAGAAGCTGCCTCTGGCTCTCCTTCCTCACATGGAGAGACTCAGGGCAAAGCCTGTTCTCAGTGCAGGGGCCCTGGAGAGAAGGTAGAGGGAGCTGCAAGCACAAGTTTGGGGTGAGCTAGGGGAAGGAACAGGAGTGAATGGGAGTGACTCCACCCTTTTGGCAACCCCCAGAGAGTTTCAGAACCAAAAGAGTCTTAGTTATGCAGAGCCTGGGGGTGGATCAACGCCCTCTGGACCCCTAGGCCCTCATGTTGGCTGCCCGCTGCCAGGGCCCATCCCTGCTGAAGCTCTGTCTCTCCTGACCAGGTGTGGCGGCAGATGCTGGGTCTGGGGCTCAAGCCAAACCGGCACAGCTACAACCTGCTCTTGGCAGCAGCTCGGGACTGTGGCCTGGGGGACCCAGAGGTGGCCTCAGAGCTGCTCCTGAGGCCCAGGGAGGAGACGGTCCTTCTCCAGCCCCTGGCAGGCAGGCGACGGGCGAGGAGAGCCCAGACCAATGACGGAGTGTCGGCCAGACTGCACGTGGACGCCCTGGAGAGGCAGCTATTTCTGGGAGCTTCTCAGACACTTGAGGGGCCTCCGGAACCTGGGGAAGCCAGAGCCCCCAGCCAGGCCCAGGCTGAGGTGGAAACCAAGGCAGAGCCTGAACACTTGGGGGCCCTCACCCCCGTGCCCCTGGAGCCCCCTCCCCCAGGGCTGGAGGTCAACCTGCTGACCCTCGGCACAGTCCCCCTGGCGGTGGTCTCCTTTGGAGCAGTGGCCACCCCCGCAGACAGGCTGGCCTTGATGGGGGGCATGGAGGGGTTCCTGGGCAAGATGGCGGAGCACAGGCTCCAGCCTGACATCAAGACCCTCACGCTGCTGGCTGAGGTCATGGAGCCTAGGAGTCCTGCAGAGAACTCGCTGCTGGCCCTGCTGGACACACACCACGTGGAGGTGGACGTGACCTTCTTCAACACGCTGATGAGGAAGAAGAGCAAACGGGGGGACCTGGAGGGGGCAAAGGTAAGGGGCTCGGCAGCAGGCACTGCTGGCACTTGCACTGAGGAGCTGGCCGAGTGAGGTGCCAGGCACCCCACAGTGACCAGGCCTCGGGGCTGGTAGAGGTGGGGGGCAAGTGGGCATTAGACGCACTACTGGGGCTGGGTGTGAGGCGCACCGGGTATCAGGAGCACGCCCAGGAGGGTCCTGAGGAGGCAGCTTCTGAGGGCTGGTGACCTGACGGTGCTAGAAGGGGCCTCTCCCTTGGTCCCCCCCACTGTCTCCTTAATCCGTCTGTGCCAGGCACAGTTCTTTATTGATCACACTTGGGGTACCGGTGGTTTGTGGTTTTCCTCATTTCCCTGACAGGGACATGGAGGTGCAGCAGTCATGTCCCACATCCTTGGTCCTATGCTGGTTAGGCAGGGAGCCGGCATGTGTGCCTGGGCTCCGGACTGCTCCACGTTTGTTGATCACTTGGAGGCCCCATGACGTGCCCAGGTATCCAGCTTGGAAGTGGAGGAGCCTGTGTTCGAACCCAGGGCCTTGTGTGTCGGGCCTGTCCATTCTTTAGCTCTTCCCTAGTTTGGTGGTGGAAGCTCAGCTGGCCCCAGGACTGGCCCAGTTACTCTTACTTGACCAGACGTGTCGAGGTCAGCTCCAGGCAGGACTGATCTGGAACAGAGAGTTGGGGCCCTTGCAGGGTTTTGTCCAGTCACATGACAAAAGCTTTTCTCTGATACTCTTTTTGTCAGAAGTACTGATCTAGGCACTTTGTAAGCTTCCAAGATGTCAGAC
Source organism: Cabassous unicinctus (assembly GCA_029593785.1). Taxonomy (NCBI): domain Eukaryota; kingdom Metazoa; phylum Chordata; class Mammalia; order Cingulata; family Chlamyphoridae; genus Cabassous; species Cabassous unicinctus. Next base: position 2,701 of record JAQZBX010012628.1, on the reverse strand, counting down.
AGCTGCTGCCTTCAAGCCCACCATGCAAGCCCACCGTCTTCTAGAGAAGCCCCTCCCCAGGGCCCTCCCTGACCCCACTAGGCAGAGTGGGTGGCCTGTGCCTCCTGCCCTGGGCTGGCGCCTGGTAAATGCTGACGGGGTGGCTGTCAGGAGCTTGCAGGGGACGTGGGAGGGGGCGGTCGGAGGGCAGCAGGAGATGCTGTCATCAAGGAAGGAGCAAGAACAGCTAGGGGCGTTCATGGGGACGTGGACACAGGCAAGCGGGCTGCCGGGGCGGGCTGCGGGGCCTTGAAAACTGAACTGAGGCCTGGGGTGCAGCGTGGGCGGCCGAGGGGCCATGAGGCCCTGGAGCAGGGCTCTCCAGCTTCCTGCCACGGCTTGGTCAGAGAAGGTCCTCCCTGGGGCTGGTAGGTCACGTGACGCTGTCTGTCCTCACAGGCGCTGTTGCCAGTCCTGGCAAAGAGAGGACTTGTCCCCAACCTGCACACTTTCTGCAGCCTGGCCAGTGGGTGCCACAGGCCCAGGGACGGGCTGCAGCTGCTTGCAGACATGAAGGTGAGCGGGCCTGGGCAGGACACCTGTGTGCTGAGGGCAGCACTGGGCAGGGGACATGAGGGCCCTTGAGCCCCAGGCCTCTGCCCACAGGATGGGTGGGGGCGGGCAGGGAGAGTGGGAGGGTTTCCGCTTCCACTTGGGAAAAAGACTCTGCAGGGACGGGCATTTGAGAGCAGTTGGGAGAGATGGAGGCCAGGCTAGGCTCCACCCCAGCACTCCAGAGGGCAGAGGGTGTGCCCAGAGCAGGCTGCAGCCAGTTGGGGGCGTGTTAGAATTCTTGGGGGACTGGGGGAGTAGAGTGTTTAAAGCCCTGAGAGTTCTGACCCACATCCCACCCTGTCCATTGAGACTCTGCCGAGTGGAGTCCATCGACCTCGGCAGAGGGCACTTCCTGGGCTCTGGTTGCTCGTGTCCCCATGTCAGTTTCTCTCGCTGTCTCCTCTGGACCCTACTGGACTCAACCTGGTCAGTGCTGGGAAATCCCTCAGCCAAGATCGGGTGAGGCGGGGTCGCCGCACGTCGGCTGAGCCAGCTGAACTCTGAGAGCAGCTTGCCCCTCGGGGCTGAGGGCAGGTCTGGGTGGACCACCCCCAGAGCAGGCCCACGCTCTCCTGTGGGAGGACGGAGCACAGCCCATATCACCACAAGGTTCTGCCCTTCTCGACCCTGCTCACTGGTCTTCAGAGCGGACCTGATGGCAGGCTTAACTTCCCAAGCCAGACATGCCGCAGGGAGCTGCCGTGTCCCGACACTGTCATGCTCATGGTGACCTGTGCCTCTGACATTCCAGAAATCCCAGATGACTCCCAACACCCACATCTACAGCACCCTCATCAACGCAGCCCTCAAGAAGCTGGACTACGCCTACCTCATCAGCATTCTCAAGGACATGTGGCAGAACCAGGTCCCGGTGAACGAGGTGGTCGTCCGCCAGCTGGAGTTTGCTGCCGAGTACCCCCCCACCTTTGACCGGGTGAGCGCACCAAGCTCTTAGCCGTCCATCACCACTACACACCCCGTCTGCTGCTGCTGGCGTTTTAGGATTGGCATTCCCTGGCCTACAGCTGTCAGAGGCTTTCCCTGGGAGAAAAGCCAAACTCCTTAAAAAGCCCAGCCTGCCAGTCCTGTCCATGCTGCTTATTTCCTCTCAGGCCTCTCTTTCTGTGGTTCACTGTCACTGACCTTCCGCCACCTTCTGGACACCACCGGGCTCCTCTGGTCCTGCAGGTCTCTCAGCAGCCCCCTGCTGCCCACACCTTCCCACCATGTGCCATACTTGTACCACGCTTTATGCCTCTGTGATTTCGTGTTCCATGGGCAAATCATTCCACTGATCATAAGCGTCTAGGCGGGGAGCATATACTTCTGCCCTGCTCCCCCGGGTCCCTGTGCATGTGCCTTGCCTGATGCTCCATACAGTGCCATTTGCTGAGCGTTTGGGGGCAGCACCAGGGCCGAATGCGGTAGAATCTGTTTCTGTGACAGCCCTGCCTCTCTGCTGCTAGAGTTCATCAGGTGCTGGTAATTCAGTCTGGGGTTTCCCCGAGTCAGAGCCTGGCTGAGCACCCATAGAGCATCCAGAGCCCCTGGGTCCTGGGGGATGGGGAGGGGCACACCCAGGTGTGTGTGTGTGGGAGAAGTGGGCACAAGGTCAGGGGCAGCTGTTCAGGGGACACCCGAGTGCCATGGTGAAGGCCGGGCAGGAAGTAGCTAGGCCAAGGCAGCATAGGAGAGGCCAAAGGGCACAGCTGGGCATCCTTAAAGGATGGGTATTGGTCTGGTCTTAGCGATTTCTGAGTTATTTATGCAGGAAACTAGACTTGGTTTATCTGTTGGAAATATCTTCTAGTTAGTGGATTCTCTTTACTCTGTGGTTCAGCAGGGCCCACTCTGGGGTCTCAGGTTCAACTTAAGTCATGGAACAGCCCTAAAAGTTACTGTATTCAAATTATAGTCATATTCCCATTACCATGGTGGATTTTGTTCTGTTTGTGGTTCTGACAAGTTTTATGTCCTCTTTAGTCTTGTTTTAATTAAAGCAGTTGTAGGTTTACAGAAATACCATGCAGAACGTAGAGTTCCCATATACCCCCCTCAGTTTTCCCTATTAACATTTTTTTTTTCACATTTACTTTTATCCATTTTT
>JAQZBX010012627.1:0-40957 GCA_029593785.1 Cabassous unicinctus | reverse complement strand
TTTGCAAATTTTTAGAACTTACTTTTTAAAATGCAGGAATTGCAATAAGTTTAGTTTCACTTGAAATGGGCTATTTGGCAATAAAACTAGTTACATTTTCTTTAGGAAGGATGCAGTAAAGCAGTTAATTCTGAATCAATGAATGCATGCATTTTAAATAAATAAAATAAAGTTTTCATAAAATCATAAAATAATAGCAAAAAAAAACCAAAATTTAAACATGAGGAAAAAGGAGGACAAAGTGAGAATCAAAGCATTTTTCATTTTATTTTGATTATAAAAGAATACAATATTTAAAGAATATTCAAAAAGATAAAGAAAAAGAGGAGCAATATTTTAAAGAGAAGACAATATTTAATTACTGGCTGTTTCCTAAACCTTGACAGCATATTTATGCATGCATTTTTACCAGTGGGCTGACTAAGCATGTTTTTATTTACCTTTTTTTAAAGTATGGTAGTCGGAGGCTTTTATGGACCTCCAAAAATCATTTGCTTAGAGATGACCCATTCCTGTGTGTGTGAAGCTACTGTAGGTAGGATCTTTTGATTAGATTTACTTTAGTTGGGGTGTGGCCTAGGGTGGGTCTTAATCCTCTTATTGAAGTCTTTTGTAAATGGCATGAATATGGAGATAAACAGAGAGAAAGGGACAGGAGCTGAGAGAAAAAGCCACTGAAGCCAGAAGTTGAAAGCAAGGAAAAGGAGAGAAGCCCTTGTTGTCAAAGTCTAACCAAGTCTTGTCAGAAAATATAGGCAGCCCCTCCCAGGACGTATGGTGGTAATCTTAACCTATAGGCATGTCAGCCCTTCTTCCCAAAGCCAATTAAAAGACCCAAAAGGAAACTATGTCATAAAAGTAAGGTCTCAAATCCTTAGCTCCCCTAAAATTGAGAAGACTGCTTTTCCTAGTGCAGTTATCCCTCTGCTAAAACAATTAAGGAAGGACCAAAAGGTGTCCAAGGGAATTGCTTTGAAGATCAGCACACAAGGACAGTGTTACACAACACCCAGAAAGGTGAAGGACAGAGAGATGAAGAATCTGAAACAACAAATTTGAGTTACCAAACACTGTGGTGGACAGGAAATGCTCCCCTCCCACATTCCAAGGTAAGTTGGTGTAAAACTCCTGGGTCACTGCAGCTGACTGAGATTATACTATTCAGATTGACAAATATCAGAGATAAACAGGATGTCCTCCTATGTTACAAAGGAAAAGGGAGGGCATCTCAGGGGGCTTCACTTCAGTTAATCTGGCCAGTAGAATCCATTTTGAATCTTGGCTCTGGCCACACCAAAACACAGGAAAGTAGAGTTTAAATGAAACACCTCTGTGCAAAGATGCATTAATGAGTGCCATCTGCTGGTGGGTCTGGAAATTGAATGGAGAAAAATTGCTTTAAAGACTCTCAACACAAACTCGATAGAGAAAATACTTGCCTGATTAGTGAGCCCCAGGCCTGATTTTTATAACTTAATCTGGGCAATATTAAAGAATTTTAAAAAGTTGAATAAAATATGAAAAGAGGTGTGGAAAGAAAAACAATAGGCAAGAGAGAGAAATTGGCCATCAGAGTAAATTCACCAACATTTTCAGATTCTTAAACACCAACAAAAAATTACAAGCCATACTAGGTAACAGGAAGAGATGGCTCAGCCAAAGGAAGAAATGACATATCCTGAAGAGATACAGTAGTTAAGAGAATTAATCAATGATAATCACAAAACTCTCCTAAATTAATTCAAAGAGTTGAAATAAAATAAAACTAAAGAGGGAAAAGATATTAAGCAGACACTGGGTGAGTATAAAAAAAATTGAAAGCCTGCAAAGAAGAGTAACATAGCTTATGGGAATGAAACACATGATGGAAAAGTTGAAATTATGATTAGAAGCACTTAAGAACAGATTTGAATTGCTCAAAGATGAATTAGTGATCTCAAAGTGTATTAGTCAGCCAAAGGGGTCCTGATTCATAAGGCCAGTAATCTATTGGCTTTTATAAAGGGTATTTATTTGGGATAGAAGCTTACTGTTACCAGGCCGTAAAGCATAAGTTACTTCCCTCACCAAAGTCTATTGCCAACTGTTGGGGCAAGATAGCTGCCTATGTCTGCCAAGTGTTCAGGCTTCTTGGGTTCCTCTCATCCTGGGATTCTTTATCTTTCAAGGCTCAGCAGCTGTGGTCTCTCCACAAGGCCAGCTGTAGGCTATCAGGCAAATGGCTCTGTCTGTCTCCCTGGGGCTTCTCTCTTGTCTAAGGAGCCGTCTCTATTCTTCTGTGTTCTTCTCCTGTGTGTTCACTTCCCAGGCTCCAGCTCAAACCTCCCAAATCTGTCCTTATCCATGTCTTTTCTCTGTGAGTCCCTGCCGAGAAATGGGCAGAAATTCAATGCCCTACTGACATGGTGAATCAAAGTCCTAATGATAATTTAATCAATTAAAAGTGATACCTCTGACAGACCAGTTTATAAACACAATCCAAAAACTATTTTTGGAATTCATATACAATGACAAACTGCTACACCCCACACTCTAAATACCAAAAAAATTACAATATTAAAAAAAAACTTAAATCAGTAACAATAATAAATACAAAACTATATCATAGTCAGTATAAAATAATACGGTTTGACTTGGGCCAAAGTCCCATCAGCTATAACCTCTGAAACTTACAAAACATTTTCTCTGCTTCCAAAAACAAATGGACAAACAAAGGATAAATGCTTTCATTATCATAAGGAGAAATTGGGAGGGAAACATGAGTCATGAGTACTCTACAGTTCAGTAAACATGCAGGACATACTTCATTAGATGTCAAAATCTAAGAGTTATTCTTAAGATGATTGTTTCTTCTCCCTGGGGCCTTATGGGGACCCACACTTTCCACAGGCTTGCCCAAAGGCCTTTTTCTTGGTTTCACCCTCATCAAGCATCTGGGTGTTGACCAAGCTCCAGACCGCACTCTACAAGAGTGTTAGGGTGATTGACAAACTTTACCCAATCTTTGGGTTAGCGTCTTAGCCCCTCTAGTACAGTGAAGTGAAGATGACATCCTTCCTAACATGTGGCATATAGGCTTATCCCACTCAGCACAACGAGTTGACCACCTGGCCTTCCCTAATCCATGGGGGACAGATCCACACCTCTCAGACAATCGGAGTGCTGACCTTAACCAATCTAATCCTTGAGGAATGTGCTCCACCCTCTCTGTACCCTGTGATAACAGAACTCTCCCCAAACATCAGTCAGGAACATCCACCCTCTTTAAATCCTGGGGCAAACTTACCTTCTCTGTACACATGAGTGGGGTTCCTCTCTTGGCCCAAGATGATGTCTTATTTCCAGATCTCAGCTTCCATCATTTTCTACTGAAAGCTGTTTCTCCTTTAATGTCTCACTTCCATGTCAATTTTAGTCCAAGATGACAGTGATTTTCTTCATACAGCTTTCTCAAAAAGCTTGTTGGTTTAGCATGCAAGAAGCAGGGGTCCAAGTCATCAGACAGTAAGATTTTCCACAAATATTTCCTAAATAACTGCATCTTCAATCCTGATTTACAAGTTCTCGGCTTAGTTAAGTCCACAAATGAGGCACTATCTTCTGGGGACTTGATTTCCAGAGGCTTGGAATTTGTGGGATCAGTTTCTGGTTTCTTTGTGCCCAAAAATTCAGTCCTCAACTAATCTCACTCATCTTGTATTTTGCTATAAGCGGCAAGGAGACACCAAGCCACATTCTCCAAGTTTACTTTGGAAAGTTCTCCAGCTAAATGCCCAAGCTAGCCATTTTCAAATCCTGCCTTCCATAAAACACCAGGAGTTAATCTTGCTAAATTCTCTGCAACTTTAAAACATGGATCACTTTTCCTCCAGTTTCCAATAATAGTTTCATCATTTACTATTTAGGCCTCATAAAAAAATCTCTTAAGGGTCCATATTACTATCAAGAGTCTCATCAAAGCATGGCAGATCTTTTCTAGCAAGCATCTCACAATTCTTACAAAAAATACCTCTTACCCATTTATAAAACCATTCCAGCATTTTGGTAATTGTAAAATCACTACCCAATCCTGGTGCCAAATTCTGTATTAGTCAGCCAAAGGGGTGCTGATGCAAAATATCAGAAACCTGTTGGCTTATATAAAGAGTATGTATTTGGGGTAGAAGCTTACAGTTACCAGGACATAAAGCATAAGTTACTTCCCTCATCAAAGTTTATTGCCAAGTGTTGGGGCAAGATGGCTGCCCACATCTTCCAAGAATTCAGGCTTATTGGGGACCTCTCTTTCAGGGGCTCTGTTACTTTCCAAGCTCAGCAGCTGTGCTATCCCCCCAAAGCCAGCTGTAGACTATCAGGTGAATGGCTCTGTCTCTCTCCCCTCACCTTCTGTCATGTCTAAGGAGCCATCTCTATCCCTCTGTGTTCTTATCTTCTGTGTTCACTTCCTGGGTTCTAGCTCAAAACTCCCAACTCTGTACTTAGTCATGTCTTTTTTTTTGTGAGTCCCTGCCCACCAAAGGGCAGGGAATCAACACCCTACTGATGTGGCCCAAAGTCCTCACCATAATTTAATCAATGACAGACCAATTTACAAACGTAATTAATATCTATTTTTGGAATTCATAAACAATGCCAAATTGCTACACAAGGACAAAACATCTGAACTGGAAAAGACAGAACAGAAAGACAGAGAATGGAAAAAGGGAACAAGGTCTCAAGGAAATGAATGACAACGCAAAATTCACAAACTTAAACATTATTAGTATGCCAGAAAAAGAAGAGAATGAAAAAAGGTGCAGAAAAAATATTTGAGGAAATAATGACCTAAAATTTCCCATCCCTTATAAAAGATATAAATATCAATATCCAAAAGACAAAAAACCCCAAACAGCCTTAATCTACAGATAACTACCACAGAACCCTACAATTCAGAATGACATATTCAGAGATAAACAGGGGATAATGAAAGCAGCAAAAGAAAACTGATTCATCACATACAAGGGAACCTCAATAAAATTAAGTGCCGACCTCTCATCAGAAACCATAGCGATAAGAAGAATGTGACACGAAATATTTAAGGTACTGAAAGAGAAAAACTGCCAGCCAAAAATTACGTATTCATCAAAACTGTTTTTCAAAAATGAGGGTGAGTTCAAAGACTTCACAGAAAAACAAATAAATGGATAGAATATGTTGCCAAAAGACCAGAATTACAGGAGATACTAAAGAGGGAGCTGCTGCCTGAAAGGAGAAAACACAGGTGACAGACTTAGAGAAGAGTGTAGAAATGTAGAAATGAAGATTATTAAGAAGGTTAAGTTAAAGGGTTAAAAGATGGACAGTAGTTAAATATGATATCAGAAAGCCAAAGGACAAAATGAATGAAGTAATTAATGCCTTTATAGTGATAAAATTGAATGTTAATGACTTGAACTCCTAATTAAAAGATGTAGAAGACTGGCAAAGAAAAAAAGGAAGAACATGCAAATAAATGAAATCAGTAATGAGAGGAGGGAATAAAAGAGATCATAAATGTATACCCAAAATTAGATAATTCATATGAAAAGGGTGCTTTCCTAGAAACACACAAATACACAAACAAACTACACTGATTCTAGAAGAAACAGAGGTCCTCAAAAAACCAACCACAAATAAAGAGATTGAAATGGTCACCAAAATTCCCCCCAAAAAAGAAAAGTCCAGGACCAGGTGGCTTCACAGGTGAATTTTACCAATCATTCCAAGAAGAATTAATACCAATCCTACTCAAAATCTTCCCAAAAATTTAAGAGGAGGGAACACTACCTAAATCCTCCTATGAAGCTAATGTCACCCTAATAACAAATCCAGCAGATAAAGATACTACAAGAAAAGAAAATCATAGGCCAAATTCTCTAAAAATATATATGGAAAATCTTTGACAAAATACTAGCAAATCAAAGAATTATATACCATTATCAAATGGGTTTCAACCCAAGGATGCATGGGTGGCAACACAAGAAAATCAATTAACAAAATACATCACATTAACTAATCAAAGGGGGAAAACCACACAATTTTCTCAATTGAAGCAGAAAAGGCATTTGACCAAACCTAAGATGCATTCTTGGTTAAGAGCTCTTCAAAGATAAGAATAGAAGGTAATGTCCTCAATGTGTTAAAAGGCATATATGAAAAATTCACAGCTAACATCATACTCAGTAAAGAAAGACTGAAAGATTTCCTTCTAAGTTTTGTAACAAGGATGCCCACTGCCTCCACTGTTATCCAACATTGTGCTAGAAGTTCTAGCTACAGTTATTAGGCAAGAAAAAAAAGTTATCCAAATTAGAAAGGAAGAAGTAAAACTTTTACTATTTGAAGATGAATAAATCTATATCTATAAAGTCCTGAAAAATCTATATAAAACCTACTAAAGCTAATAAATGAGTTCAACAAAGTGGTGGGATAGAAGATCAACATGCAAAAATGAGTGGTATTCTATATAGTAGCAATGAGCATTCCAAAGAGAAATCAGGAAAATTTCATTACAACAGCAACTAAAAGAATCAAATATCTAGGAATAAATTTAACCAAGAATATAAAGGATTTATACAAAGAAAACTATAAAACATTGCTAATATAAATGAAGAAAGGTCTCAATAAATTGAAGGACATTCTATGTTCATGAATTGGAAGACTAAATATTAAGTTGGAAAATTTATTCAAATTGATTTACAGATTCAACAAAAATTCCAATAATGTTCTTTGAGAAATGGAGAGGACAATCATCACATTTATTTGGAATGGTAAGGGCCTCAAACAGTCAGAAATAGCTTGAGAAAGAATACTGAAGTTGGCTGATTCACACTTCCTGACTTTAAAGCATATTACAAAGCTACAGTGGTCAAAACTACATGGTACTCGATATATATTGAAAAATGAAATTGATTTGAGAGTTCAGAAATAGGCTCTTACATATATGGCCAATTGAAGTTTTACAAAGCTTCTAAGTCAACTCAAATAAGACAGAATAGTTAATACATATAATTAAATATTATTTAGGTATATGAAGAAATGAAGTCTTTATGTACGTAAACAAAATGAATGAAACTTGAGGTCATTATGTTGAATGAAATAAGGCAGACACAAAAGGACAAATATTTCATGGTCTCATTAATATGAACTGATTATAATGAGCAAGTTCTTAAAGTTAAAATCTAGAGTATAGATTATCAGGATATATAATTAGGGTAAAGAATGGGGAGCTGGTGCTTCATTTGCACAAAATTTTTAAGAAAGTTGATTGTAAATACTTGGAAATGCATAGATGTGATGGTAGCACTTTATTGTAAGTGTAATTAACAACTGTGAGTGATGGCATGATTGTGGTTAAAAGGGAAAGTTTAGGGTAATGTATGTCACTAGAAGGAAAGCTAGAGGATGAAAGATGGGACTGTAGAACATAGTAATGATTGTAGTTAATAATACAAACATAAGAATGTTCTTACATGAACTTGAACAAATATATGTCACTGTTATAAGGTGTCAGTAATAGGGTGGTATATGAGAAAAATACAACTAATAGAAACTATAGACTATATTTATGAGCAATATTCTTTCATTAGTTGCAACAAAATTACCATAACAATGCTAAGTGTCAATAATAGGACGATACAAAGGATATCAAAATTTCTTTTTGAACAATGAGAATGTTCTCAAATTGATTGAATCCTCAGGATTGGAGAATGAACTTTGGACAGCCCAAAGATTTAAGTCTCTTGTACATACACTTACCAACTCTAGTACTAATTATAGGTTCAAAAAGAAGGACAGTAGAGCCATATGTAGGGAAACCACAACTGAATCCAACTTTGTCACACCGAGGAGCAAAAATTCCAAAGTATGTCCCACTGACAAGGCACCAAACTCCTGAGCTATCTGCCCTGACTATAATGTATAGATGTCTTCAGAGACCTCAGGAGCCCCACTATGTGTTGTAGTAACTACTTTGGCTGTCAATGAGATCCTGCTGAGATGTGCATTAGCATAAACTCTGGAGTGGCCGCTCAACTCATTTCAAAATCTCTTAGGCATATAAACTTATTTGTCTTTACCTTTTCTCCCTTTTGGTCAGGTCTTTTTCCAGTTGCATTGCTAGTTGGTGCTTGGTAGTAATCCCTCAGTGCCAGGGAGGTTCATTCCTGGGAGTCATGCCTCACACTGGGGAGAAGCTATTGCATTTATATGAGGAGTTCAGCTTAAAGAGAGGCCACATTTGAGCAACAAGGAGGCTTTCAACAGGTAACTCTTAGGCACCCTATAATACTACTTAGTCTTCAAAGTAGTTTTAGGTTACAGAAAAGTGTTGCATGGAATATAGGGGATTCCCATATACCCAATGCCATCCCCCCTTTCCCCTCTCCCCTATTATTATTTTACATGCAGATGGTACATTTGTTACAGCTGATGTACAAATATTGAAGCATTGATACTAACGATGGTCAATGGTTTACATTATGATTTACATTTTGGACTGTTCACTTTTATAAATTTTGATGAAATTTAAAATGGCATTTATCTTCTATTGCAAGATCATGCAGAATAATTCTAATGCCCTAAAAATGCCCTATGCTCTGTCTATTCTATTCTTCCTTCTCTCTTCCCTCTGGACCTATGGTAATCACTAAGTTTCAGTTTGTGAAGGAGAAGATTTATAGGTACTTGCAATAATACTGAAAGCTTGACATATGGGTATGTTTTCTTCTATTAGGCACTGCCAATGTTCTCAAGAGACTCTTGCTCCTCTACTTGAGACCATAGCAGAACTCCCCAGGATAGGAGTTTAATATTCAATAAAGTGTGGGTCTTTACCCACTAATATACCACACTATGATAAGATGAATACTTACATATTCCATAGTATCCTGCTCCAGGTGCACCCTTTCCTATATGCTCCCCCTCCACATTCAACACCCTTCACCAGTAACCCACCACTGCCGTATTTGTCAAAAGAACATTCCCAATGTTGTAGTTTTAACCACAGACGTTCAAATCCCCAGAGTTCACCTGCTCCTTCCCACAACCCAATCCCCAGTTCCAAGTATAGTCCAAACTAACCCTTCAGCCCTACCCCTTCACAGACCAGCACCAACAAGCCCCGTAGCATCACTGCACCACTGTTAGACGCATCCGCTGCACAACTTCTCTTTTCCACCTTAACATAGATTTTGCCCATATGGGCATTTGCCTATAACCCTCTACTCCCTTTCTGTCTCTGGTAAACCTGTCTTCTATACTCTAGCTCTGTGAGTCTGCTCAATTTGTTTAATTCCTATCAGTGAAGTCATGTAATATTTCTCCTTCAATGCCTCTTGCCAGGCATTCTTTCCACCTAGATCTCTCCCATTCTCTCTCTTCTTTTTCCTAACACCACTTTTTCCACTCACTTTTCTAAATTCATGGATATTCTACAAAATAAATGGTGTATACTCTTCAAAATATTGATAATGAGTATTGAAAAACAAACTCTTTTGAGATTAAAAGCATGTATGCACTGAATGATTTTTACTGGTTATAAGAATATAGGTTTAGACATCCCTTTCATCCCTTCTGTGATGTTTGCATATAATTCAACTCTATGATTTAACCATTGCCTTCAAAGTCCAAAAAGTTCCATATTTTTCTATGACGTTTATTCAGGATTCATAGTATGTGTGTTCTGTCTCAAATCCAGTGCTTGAAAAAAAAGTCTTTTATATTTTATTCATTATAAATTATCCAAAATAAAATGTATATTTGGAGAGCTATTATGGCACAATACTCTTTACATTAACATATGTAAATGTAGAAACCTGCATTTTATTTCATGAAAATAGTAAGTGTTTTGTGTGCATTATGCAAGAAAAATACAAATAAGTGAAACAAAACATGGTTTTAATTATGACATTTAAAACATTTATCTCTACTTCCTCTCTCAAAACAATTAAATGAGAAAAATTATAGAAAATTTATGAACACAAAGACAAAGAAAAGGAGAAGAGAAACTACTAAAGAGGGGATATATCAGGTACTTTATATAATAAGAAAGATAGAAAAAGGGATTAAAACTCCACATCTGCTCTCTACCTTAGGAGTGCAAAAACTACTGTTTTCCTGAGAGTAGTCAAATATAGATACTCTAGAGGTGGAAGCTTCAACCCAGAGACAAAAAACACTGCAAAGAAGGAGTTGGATATGAGAGATATACATTTAAATGGGTAGTCAGTGAATACAGATATTATGTTTATGACTCTTTGTAAAAGTTGATATTTAAGACTCCTTAAAATCTCTGCATCCCTGATCAATGATGTTCAGCTGTTAAGAAAACCAGCCCGTGCACCTTGAACTTCCAATAAATTTCCTTCTCTAATTTAAGAACTTACACCCTAGAATCACCAAGTGCTTGTGAAAGTCTCTAATTCAGACAGGGACCAAAAGAAAAATAATAGTGAGAGTCAAAGAACTCCAGAGGAAATAAGCATTGCAGATTATAGAAGGAAAACTAAAAGTCCATAGTAAAAGATCTCTTGGAAAAAAATAAAAAGGAGGAGATTCTTTCCAATGAGTAATTATATAAAAAATACTTCAGATAAATAGAGAGCGTTCTTAATATATGCAAACTGTATCAGAAATAAAATTCTGCCATAGAAATCCTGGATGAAGAGTTAAGGCACATTTTTAAGTAGTAAGCAATTTAATTAAGCAATTGTAAGTTGGAGAGAAAAGTTTGAAAAATAACATCAGTGAAAGAAATCTATTAATTAATATTCTGGAAAGAGGAAAGGGATAGGAAAGGGAGGAAATTATAAAAATAAAATAAGATCATTCCTCAAAATGAAAGAAATGCATTAAAAAAAAAAGTTTCAGAGGGGGAAAAAAAAGCCATAAGTTAAAAACAGAAAAAAAAAAAGTTACATCATGGTATATACTTGTAAAATTCCAAAACACTATTATTAGAGAGACTCCTCTAAGTTCATCCAGTGACAAAAAGAAAACAAAAAAAGATAGAAATAATGGTGAATTTTAATGGAAAAGCCTTAGTACATGTAATCAGACTGAACGTGGGAGTGTGCAGAAATAAACAAGTTTTATGAAAACCAAGTTCCTATTTAATTTCTCCACACAGTCAAAGTAGCAATCAATGAGATGGTTGAATTGTTGCCTATCTGGAACGCGTGCTTGCTTGTTGATTGTTTTGGCATTCCAGATTGTGATATTGTTATACTGGTTACAAAATTGTAAATTTAAAACTAATTTCTCTAAAAAATTAGAGCTCAAAAATAATATCTTAATCTGAACAAATAGTTAAACACATGATCATATGGGAAGAATAAAAATAAGTAAAATAGGGGTATTTCTAAACCAAAAACAAATATTTTAGGTTTCACAATAAAAAGTGTACTCAGAAACTGTACTACTCTCTCACTTGTACCACTACTTCATTTGTCCAACCAAGCACATCAACTCCACAACCTTAAAACAGAAGTAGTGCAAAAGCTTTCTGTTCTCCATTCCAGTCAGCTCCCCTGACAGTCAATTTTTGCCAGAGTGCTCAATTTCAAATATAAGTGGATCATATCGCTCCTCTACTCAAACATCCCGAGCTTTTCCTCTCACACATAATACAAATTAAAAATACTTCCCAAGGGTAGCAGTGTCCATTGATGCAACCCTCTTTCCTCTCACTCATCACCTCCTTGCTTCCCTTACAGGCTCCCTTGAGGCCCGCACTGCCCTCTGCTGACCACTTGGAACTGTCCTACCTCTGGGATGGGCTGTTTATGAACCTTCTGCTAGTCACAGTGTCCCCCAGTAGGCTCCCTCATCTGCTCATCGCAAACTTCTGCCTCCCTGAAAAGCAAATCTTGTTGGTGAGAGGTACTGGCATTCCCATTTGCATCTGGAGTTTGACTTGCTGCATTGATTTTACTGATGCAATGCTAATGGGAGCTACTCAAGTAATAATGAATGAGTAATCAGAAACTAATTATAGCTCTGTCTATTAATGTTCAAGCTACTGACAGAATAACAAATATGACACACAGATACACTAATTACTCAGTAAGATTTCATTATTAGCTGTTACTAATTAAAAGTCCATGGAAACAATGGTAGCCTCTTTTCCCTTTGGAATTAAACAATTTGATAAATTGTAATTCTTGGGCAATGTGCAAGCCCATGTTAGAGCAGCAACGGATGTAAAATGGTTGAGCTCTTATCATTTTATCAGTAGAGATACTATGATGTCTTCTGAAATTAAAGTTCACAATTTCCTTCTGTCAGTGTCTTTTGCTGTGATTTCACTAGTCTTGAATCTGAGAAGACAGCTGGAACCTTCCTGAATAAGGATTGGAGGGCTACTAGTAAGTGATTATTTTTAGAAGAAAATTTGTTTTAAATTTAAAAGTAAGACTGAGAAATAAAATAGTGGCTAAAAATCCTTATTTACCAAATAATGAAAAATAATAAAATATAAAGAGATCATATTATATCATATATTTTTTCTGGTCTTCTAATTATTCAATATAACAAAAATGGTTATGATATTTAATATTCTTAGCATATTTATAATATCTTGGTTCAGAAGAACAAATAAGAAGTAAGGGGTGAGCCATTTACTGCAATAAGCTGAAATTATATTTAAAGTTAAATGAAATCATAGTTTATGAAAGTTATATAAGAAATAATACAGGAATAAAACTTAAAATCATGATGTTGTATTTATAAAATCATACTAATATTCAGCCCTAAAATATTATTGACTGGTAACTGAATAAAAAATTATCAAGAATCCTTTGTTGAAGTAATTTTTCCTATTTTATTTCCCTCACACCAAAAGACACAGGTAAGACTTGATAAGTTAGAAACATGTTTGTTTATAGCTATG
Organism: Cabassous unicinctus; assembly: GCA_029593785.1. NCBI lineage: Eukaryota > Metazoa > Chordata > Mammalia > Cingulata > Chlamyphoridae > Cabassous > Cabassous unicinctus. The sequence goes on along the minus strand of JAQZBX010012627.1, from coordinate 28,050 downwards.
AACATTTTTTTTTTTACTCAGACTCTCAGGGGCAGTGACTTTTAATGATGAACAATTCACAATATTTTTGACAAGAACAGCAGCATAGAGATATTAAATCAAATTTATCATTATATACATTTTTAAATCATTCAGAAAATGTTTATTTTACAGGAATGAATTCCAATTCTTATTTTTTATATTTAGTACCACATAGTGAAACTTTTCCTTTAATATATCTGATGATATTAAATTAGGGATATTACATGATAAATTATTTAATTTCACAGCTATTCCAAATCCAGTGACCAACATTTACTTTGTGACCTTCTCACTATCCTCCACCATAGGGAAAGGATAAGCAAAATCTTTAAAAGAGGGAGTTAAAGGAGAGAGTTTGGGAGTTTGAACTGTAAAGAAATTCTTAAATATTTAAATATTCTAGTTAAATATTAAATATTAAAGAATGAAATCTGTACGAATAGAAGGAATCAACCCATCACTGCATGAGGAATTACCAACTGTATAATTTCTTTACACTGACACTTTCTGAATTTAGCTCCAACTCTGTCATTCTTTCACCCCTGCTGAATAATTAGCATCAATATAATGGGAGGATCAGGAGCACATGGAATTGCCAGTGTGGCAGACATTTAAATAGCCTTAAAATATTTGCAATATTTCACATATGCAGGAGATCATGCCATGCATTTTAGTAGTTCAAGAGCTAATAGAAAGAGCTTATGGGAAAAGCATAATTATTAACTTATTAGATGTGAGGAATGCCAAGGAGAGGAAATTAGAAAAGTAAATAATTTGGTGAATATGTGGCCAACAATCTCAACTCATATATTTGATACCTAAAGCAACCAGATTTGGTTTCCTATGGAACTCTAAGTTTAAGAAAATAAATGATAAATAACTTGGGTATGATGAAATAGGAAAAAACCAACCTTTAGCAAAATTCCTTATTAAAGTTTTGAAATTTGTGAACATATCTAAACTGAATGTTCTTTAGATACAAGTGGGCTAAAGTTTTATAGCATAGATGAGGAAGGTCAATAATACAATAATTTTTTTTTCAGAATCATTTACTTCTCAAACTCTCAGAAGCTCTGTAGAAAATAAGGTTATATTCATCAAGGGAATGACTAAAGGGACAGTAATCTTAGGGCACCATTTTACAGTGGTTAGTTGGTCAATTTTGATTTAACTAGAGTTTTGGAAGCGTTTTGTAAAATTCCATAAAAACTTTCAGTCATTTAGCATCTTCCATAGAATACATTTGAAAAAAATTATAATTAGAGATATATGTGAAATAAAACTAAATTGGTTACATACAACTAAATTAACCAAAAATGATTGGTGACCAATACCATAAAGAGAATCTAGATGGAAGCAATGTTTTCTTAATTTAATTGTGACATTACCAGTTGAGAGACTTGATTTTGTTGATGTTATATTCTTCTTTTTATTTATTTATTTTTATCATATTATTCCTGTAGTAATGATAAATAAAACAGCTGTGACTGAATTTATCCTCATGGGATTTTCCATCAATCAAAATACGTACATTTTGCATTCAGTGCTCTTCTCACTTATTTACTTGTGGGCCCTGATGGGAAATGTCCTCATTATCCTGATCACAACATTAGACCAGCACCTCCACACACCCATGTACTTCTTCCTGAAGAATTTATCCATTTTGGATCTTTGCCTCATTTCAACCACAGTCCCCGAAGCCAATGTCAACTCCTTGACCCACAACAACTCTATCTCATTCCTTGGCTGTGTATTCCAGGTCTTTCTGTTTGTTTTATTGGCAGTTGCAGAGCTGTTCCTCCTCACAGTTATGTCCTTTGACAGCTATGCTGCTATCTTCCATCCCTTGCACTATGAAGTCATCATGAACATGGGCACATGCGGGCACATGCAAGCACATGGCAGCTGTGGGTTGGGGGTCTGACTGCTGTGATGCACACAGCTGGTACCTTCTCCTTATCCTTTGTGGATCCAACGTGATAAATCAGTTCTTCTGTAACATGCCCCAGTTATTACATATTTCTTGTTCACAAAATTTAATGAGAGAAATTTTGCCCATTCTTATTACTGTGGTCTTGGATTTCTGTTGTTACATTTTCATCTTCTCCACTCTTCAGAAGATTACAGAATCTTCAGAAGATTGCCTTCCACACTTTGTGGTGGTTGTATTATTTCTCTCTACTGGCTTTATTGCTCATCTAAAGCCATCTTCAATGTACCCTTCCATTTCTGACCTTGTAATTTCTGTGTTCTACACTATGGTGGATGAAGATTGTGGTTAATTGTATAAATATAAGAATGTTTTTCATTTACAAAGTGTTAAGAATATTGTGATACACAGGAAAATTACAATTAACACAATGTATGGATGATGGTTAACAGTAGTATTGTATTTTTTTTTTTCAGCATCGGCAAAGAAGAAAATTGTATTAATTCTAAGGGAATGATGGGTGATATATGGGAGCCCTGTATAATGATATGAATTTTTGTTTTGTACGTTCAGAAATTTTACTACACAGTTATTGCTTATGTATGTTCATGTATGAAATACATTCATCAATAAAAGTATATAACAAAAGAAAAAAAAAGAAGTTTGGAAGAAAAGTGGCTACTCAGTTCTGTGTGGAGATAGATTAGAGTATTTACAGTGTTTGTGCTCTAATGAGCTCCTAAAATTTAGATGGACCTTGAGAAGATTAGAGAGGGTGGTTTTTGTAAAGCAGGCTGTTTCCCAGAGACTCTTTCAGCATTGGCTTCCCTTTAGGGTTGGGGAAGCATCAAAGGGATTTCCAGGCCTTGCATGCATCTACAAACATAGGCCATTTGTCTTCCTCCCATAAGCCCCTTCTTTCTTTTTGGCAAATGCTCTAGACTCCAACTTCAAAATATATATAGAATCTGACTATTGAAGAAAAATTCCACTTTGACCAACACTTAAACTAAGCCACATGATATGTGTTACCATTTAAAGCCAAATTTCTTCTAGTTGCCTAGAAAGACACAAATTCTGTCCATTTATCTAGCCTCCGCTGTGACCTCACCTCCATAATCTATGGAAGTTCCTTGGCATTCTTTTGCTATTGGAAATACACTGAAATTAGCATACTCATATATCCATATGAAAGAATTGGGGCTTTTACTTCATTCTGATTGATAACCAGGAATGGGATTATTGGCAGTAAAATTATATGTATTTGCATTGTTGAAATAAAACAAAAAGATATTATTTTTTTCATAAAAATAACAAAATTGTACACAGTATCCATTTCCCAATATCTCTAATAGCAATTATTGTTAGATATTTTTAGTTTTTTTTCAAGGGTCTCAGCCATAAATGGTGTCAACTCTTAGTTACTTTTTTTTTATTGTGGGTAAAAATTAAATTTTTCACAATACATACCAATATTTGTAAAATGATATATAAATTCATATGCATATATGTGCATTTGCTTATACAAATGTTATTTTATATATATATATTTTTAAAGGTGCTTAGATTACCTAAATATTACTCAGAAATTACAGGGATTCCCATGTTCCCCACCTCACACACCTCCCACAACATCCCACACCAACATCCTTCATCAGTGTGGCACATCACCCGCAATGGATATACACATCCTGGGGCCTTGCCACCAAGCATAGACCATGGTTCACATCATAGACCACACTCTCTCCCACACAGTTCTGCATGGTATATGCTGATGCAAAATGGCCTACATCCATCGCCCCAATGCCATTACTTTTGATGTTCCTGTACGCTGAATTTCATTTTTAGCCAAAAAAGTATTTATCCTCTTGAATTTTACATTCTGGTGCATGTTGATGAGGTTTATATTTCGTAGGTTGTTTAAATGTTTGTTTTCCTGTCCATTTGTAAAAATATTTATTTAGAATTTATATTAATACTTTCCCATCATCTGTGTTAAAATTTTTCCCCAATCTCTTTTCTTACACTTATTGACAGTTTAAAATTTATATTTTTAAATCATTAAGATGAATTATTTGTGGAATAATATTTATGCCGATCATTTCCTTCCTTCTTTTGTCCAGCTCTTTCTGGTGCCTTTTTCAGCAGCTGCTGAGCTGTACCTCCTCATGGTGATGTTCTTTGATTGCTATGCTCCCATTTGACATCTGATGCACTACAGAATTATTATGAAAATAGTCATATTGTGAATATGTTGTTTAAGGCTTGCTTTGGGGGTGGCTTGATGTCACTCATATAAAAAGCAGACATCTTTTCTTTATCTTACTCTGGATTCATTGCAATTCAGTACTGGTATAACTATTATTATATTATTATTATTATTATTATTATTGCAAGCTATTGTTTGTAACTAATCACTGTAATTACAGAAAGTATGTTTACTCTCATTAATGTACATTGAATTTCTGCTGCCATATCTGCATTATAATCTCATACATCTATAGCATCTACACTATCAGAAATATTCCTTCCAAAGAAGGAGAGTCAGAAAGCTATTCCACTTGCATACCGCACATAGACATTGCTGTGCTTTATCTCTCAACTGCTTCCATTGTTTACTTTAATGGCATCTTAGTGTCTAAATTATTCTTTCATCTCCATAAATCTGATTTCTGTATTGTTTTTTCTCTTCACTTAAACCCATCATATACATTTTGAGAAACAAGGCCACAAAACTGGGGTTGGAGAAGTTATGACTAGAAAACTCTTGACAGAAGAGAATATTCTTAAATTTACAAGGGTAATGGTATTTTCCTCTTAATATTTGTGAAAGTACAGGGTTAATCTAAACTGGTCGTGTTCAACTCTGTGCTCATCTACAGAGTTACCTGGAAACTTGTTACTGATCCTTGGTTAATCTGGAATGAAAAATACTTATTATTTAATAATGAATGCATGCTTGGGTCTGAAATATTATAGCTTCTGAGTTTATTTATACACCTATACTCTATATCACATATGCTATATCCATGGGAAATACCAGCATATATTTTTCTATATATGGTTTTGTATATATATAACTGTATATATAGTCTATATACATAACTATAGGAAATGTGCACATTGATACATTGATTTTTTGCACCTGGTTTATCTGAGGCAATCTTGGTTTCTGTTTATTGAACCTGCTCACATTTCTTGGTTTTGGCTGAATGACTAATGAGTTGTCCTAAAAGCCTCCTTTTCTAATGAGATTCTGGCTACCTGAGACCAAATATTCTCCCAAGAATTTTAGATTGTGTTTCTGAGAGGCAGCTTTTTCTGTGTGACTGAGAAGGTCACTGGAAGCTGTACCTGAATGTTCCAAACGTCCCTAATGTTACATTAAAGTTTCTTGATCCTGCTGTCCTATATCTTTTTCCTGTAACATATCTTTTCTGAGTTTTCATTGATAATCTTCATTCTATTACAAACCTACATCACTGGCACAGCAATCAATAAACTAGTCCTTCTATTTCAATAGTATACTCGTAAATGTCATTGGAGAAAACAGGAAGGACACATCTTATTGGAAGATTTACTCTTCCCAAGAGATGTGGTTTTCCTGCCCTTACATAACTGTTTCTTTTGCTACACTAATGTGTTTATATTGCCTCAACATTTAAGAAATATAAAGAAGTATCTTTTAAAAACTAATTTCTAATTTCAGTAATAGTTGCATAATTTTATTGAATTTAACCTTGCTAGTTAATTCTTTATTCCTTTAAAAAAAAAAAAAAGCTTTAGGTTTTATAAATGTTACATCAAAAATATAGGGGATTCCCATATGCCCCTCCCACACTTTCCCACATTAACATCTTTCATTTCATTAGTGTGGTACATTTGTTACAATTGTTGAAGTATTAGTGGCAATGCTCAATTGGTGTTCACCAATTGTAAATCTGAGCCCACTGTTGGCTACTGCCTTTATATAAATTCTTAACCAAGTTTTGGAAACAGATACAATTCATTGTTTTCTATTCTCACTGAGCACTACAATGTAATTGACATATTTCAAATTGTAATATATGTGGTTTCTCAATATTCCATTTTCCCACTGCCTTTCCAATTCTAGCCCAAGGAACTGCAGGAGGAAAAATGTATAAACTTATCAACTTCATTAAGATATGTCTACTCATTGGGATATATATTTTCTTTATGATTTTCATACACATTTCTGTCTCATGACCTTAACTGAAGTATAAATGTACAGCAAATACAACTTTTTTTTCTGGGAAAATACATTAATGTGAATTTAATGAGGTAATGGTTTAAACCATCTGTTTGTTCTCACTTATATATTTTTCCAAACATTTATTCCTTAAAAATTATTGACTTTGGTTTTGGAAGATTTGAGATCTTATTTATTTAACCACTGTTATCAATCACACATACCAATGAATTTAAAAACAAAAAGTTAAATATAGAATAACAAAGCCATAAAATGATAAAGTTCAAAATTAATTAATCACCTACATATTTTGAATGTTCATATTATCTTTGCATGTATATAGTTTTATAATTACTTATACACATAATCATCTGCTTTGCAACTATATTTTAATAATGACTGAAAACAATTTCTTGTTTATATATTCTAATAATTAGAGTATCCTCTCTTTAACACTTAGATGCTTTTTGATACTGTGTATTACATGGACATTGTAATATATGAACCATATCAGTTAAATTTTCAACACTGACTCCTCATTTGGCTATCTGTATGGTTTCTCTAAGATGGTATAAAGTTTAATTTAAGCCTGTCTTCAGTCATTATTTTCCATTTGTTTCAGCTACATTCGAATGCTTATATGTTTCTTTCAATGTTATTTATACCCCTAACATTTGTAATATGGATGATCATGGGTTCACAGCGATTACTACCTGGCTTAATTAGCATGACAAATTCAGTGAAAAGTAACATCAGTAATATATTAAAGGCATGGCATTGTGATTTAGACTCAGTATCTGAATAATAACTTTTCATAATAGACAAGGGTTCAAGATTCAACTTAATACAGAACATCATAAACAACTGAGATACTTAAATTCTATCATTTTAAATAATAAACCTACATTTATTGCAAGAGGAAAGCAAGCTCTGAATAATTATGCAACTTCATTTACAAAGAAATTACTAAGAACTTAAAACATTCTACTGAATAAGAGAGACCAATTGAAAGAAATTAACTATTTAATAATGGTAAAAACAAAATATTGCTTAGCATACTACATTATAATTCTATTTTTTACAAATATTTGTTGAATAGCTGTATAACATGATATTATAACTCATTTGTATTTATTTACAGCTATTAAGATGAACATAAAGCAGGGGCTATTAATAAAAATGCCCAGTTGGAAATTTTATTATGATTAATTACATGCACTATATCTATTATCTCATATAAAAAGGGAGAATTTTTTTTCTCTTGTGTACAGCAGAAATCATATTGTCTTTCAATGTAAACTTAATAGTATAAAGAACATTAAGAAATGAAGAATAAATTTTGGGAAAAATTGAATACCATTTTTATTGTATTCTTCCAAACCTAAGTTAAATGGGAAGACACATAGTTACTAATCAGGCTGAAACATTTTGTTTCTATTCTGTGATATCAAATATTTTAATACCTACTGATAAATATTCCATTATAAACAGATATTTTTAATTTCAGTTAATTTAATATTAACTCTTTCTCAAAGAATTCTTCTTATGATGGTAATATTTAGCTTTGACCTTGAATTCAGCCAAATACTGATTTGAATATGGTGTATATCCGTTAATTGTTAGAAAAGTTTATAAAACATTGATCTTTTGAAATGTTGTCATATTGCAATTCTATACAAATTTTCCTTTTAAACGATTTAAAATATTAATATTTGCTTTGAACTAACTTACATATTTTAATTTGAATATATTCCCCTATTATATTTTCACTACTTACAAAAGTGCTCGGCTGACACAACTATTAAGAAAATATATTAAACAAAAAATTAAGTAGACTATGTTTCAAACAATTGTTGAAGCAATATTTAGAGCTTAATATTTTTTAAAATATTATTTAAAAAATTAAATTTTTGTAAACTTTGAATTAATAATGTAATTTAAAATATTTTAGTAAATTAACAAACTAATAATTACATCTGAAGGTTTTACTGATACAAACTGATTTTATTACAATAATACTGGAGTAGGTTAATTTTTTATTTTATCTTCATTTGAGTTATTACATTATTATATATTGTTACCACTTAATATAATGCATAATGATGACTTTCTTGTTAATTATATGTGTTAATGCTTCCCCAATATTTTGTTTAGAATTGTTTGAAAAAAGAGATTTATCAATATGTAAAGAGTCCATATATTGCAAGGCAGTATTTGGAACATAAAGTACCATGTATCAGATGTAAAAAATCCATTGAAAATTTTTTTTAAAAGAATCGTAAGCAATGTGTAAATTAGGTTTGGCCACCCAGATTTGAAAAAGGATTAAGCTGTATTTATATAAATGTAAGCAGATTTTGGCTTTAACTAAAGACCTAATGAAAATAAAATTATTCAATTAAGATAGTTAATGAGCTTGAAGATAGGCATGATAAATTACTCAGAACATTGCACAGAGGGGAAAGAAATGAAAGTTCACATGTGCATACACACAAAAAAACATACAAATTCAGGAATACGGGGAACAAAGAAGAAAGGAAAAATAATAAAGAGAAGCAAAGAAGTAATGTTTTTGTGGTAATGGCTGTCATTTCCTTATCAAATATATAAAAAACGTATAAATGGTGGCCAGAATATCTTTTGCTTATCTTTCCAGGTACATTGTTTATCCATACAATCCTGCTTTGTTTATTGCAACTAAAGTTCTTGAATTGCATTAACCTGTTCACTGCTCTTGGCTTCTTTACTACCTTTTTATTTTTTTCTTTCCTCAATCTACTTCTCTGACTCCCTGTTTTGGATCTAAAGTTAAGTCAATGACAATGTCTTGCTGTTTCAATTAGCAAGTTTGTAAATACCTGCTTCAGTAGAATAAGATTGTAGATATATACAGATAAAATATCAGTATGGGTATGGCCAGTATTCCAATATGACATAGATAAAGACATAATGAACTTTAAGCATGTTATTTAATGAGTCACAAAAATTAAGAAGATATTATGGTAATCAGGTATTTTCAGGCAGTTTTAAGGGAAACAAAGTCACTTCTGTCAAAGAAGATGAAAATTTTTGCAAGTATATAAATAAAAAAATTATTGAGAAATTCACTGAAAAATAGGAATCTTAAGAAATGATGAGTGAACTTTACAAGGATGTGGAAAGAAATTGCCAAGCATATTGCACAGTATCAGGAAAGTGTAAAATGTGGAGGAAAATTATGGCACACTGAACACATGATAAGAACACATAAGGCTTCTTATTTGGGTTTCTGGTCTCAAATTATCTCACTACAAATTACTTATTAAATACAAAGGGAGAAATAGTAACTTTACACTTGAAAAAACCTGATGAATACCATTTTAACAAAGTGATTAAAATTAATAGAATCTGCATGGAAACATATTGTTACCTTGTGCTTCCTATTAGATACACTTCTGTGGTATTGCCAAAAGTGCTTAACCTTATTATAAAACCCAGAAAATATCAGATAAATCTAAATTGATGGACATCCTAAAAATAATGGTCTTCATATTTCAAGATATCATTGATGAGAAATAGAAAAACGGAGAGACTGCTCCAGATTAAAACTATAGATGCAATGTTTAATGATGTATTTGATGTCAGAATATAGATTTGATATACGTATAGACATATTTATAGATGAATATATAATTGTACATACAAAGGCATTATTGAGAAATTTTATGACATTTCCATTAAATAAGAGGTTTAGATAAAAATATTGGATCTATATTATTTATCTAAATCTGTGTTGTTATTGTTTTTTTCTTCATGCAGGTATAGGTGACATTTAAAATTTTGTTGAAACTTAATCTTACTGCTTGTTTAAATGCTGATGGACTGTTTCTTTGAATAATGTGCAAATTCTTTCATACCTTTCATGCTTCTTGCTTTTAATAGAATACTATTATATTAATATTTTTAAACCTGAATTTTGGTTAGGAAGTAGGCTATAATTTCTCAAAATCTTGTTCTGTTTTGAACTCTTTTAATAGGATATGGATACTTATCATGAACTTCATAGTGAAAAATAGTTGAATAATATATTTAAATCATTTTTATTTAGGGTTCTTATTTTTGCACTTTGTTTCATATCCACTCCCAGAAAAAAATCACCTGTATTTTATGCATTTTCTATATTTATGTTGGGGGACCATGTCTGGCACTCCAAAACCAGTTAGATTATCATATATTGACATACAAATATCTACTTTATTGTATTGTATTATTAAAATATTTTACATAATTAGACAAGACAAAATAAAGTAAAACATAATTTTGTTTACAATGACAGATTTAAATATACATTATCTCTATTTCTTCCCCAAACACAATTAAACGATATGAAATTTCACATGCATAAAGATGAAAAGAATGGGAAAACCGGGCACAATGCAGGGAAAACATCAGGTATTGTGTATGATAAAAGAGCATTGATTAAAAATTCACATCTGCTCTTGACAACAGAAATGAAGAAACTACTACCCTTTTGACAGAAGTAGTGCAGAGTAGAGGCTACAGAGATTGAAGCAGAGATGCATCAGCCTGGAGACAAAAGGCATGATAAAGACAGAAGTAGGGATGAGGTATACACATAAATAAGGATATTCAGTAAATAAATATTTTATACAATGTGAAGTCCTTAATTATTCTCAAGATCTTTCACAGAATGCTAGTGGCCAAAATACACTGTATTGGGAGAATATTGGGGGTTTCATTTGGGAGCAAATGACTCCTTTAAAGAACGAAATTTAAAACCCTTTAAAATCACCACATCCCTTATCAAAGAAGTCCGGGTGTTGACAAACACAGTCCTTACACATTGCACTTCCAATACATATTCTAGTCTTCATTAGGGTCTTGCAGTCTAGGATCCTCAGGTCTTGTGGATAGTCTCTAATTTGACAGACAGAGATCAAAAGAAAAATTGTCAAAGAAAAAGAAACTAAGGGTAAATAGAGACATTGCAAGGAACAGAAGAACAGATTTTTAAAAATCATTAAAATCTCTCACAGGGAAAAAAAGATTATCTCTCCAAAGAATACTGGTGAAAAATATTCCAGAAAATTATAGATTTAATAATATTTGAAAATATTACAGTAGAAATAAAATTGTGACGTAGAAATGTTGGAAGAACAGTTGAGGAAATTTCCATAAAGAGAAAAGATAAGTAACAGAGAAAATGATAATGGAAAGAAACGAAAATAAATAATATTAATGACAGAAATCTTACAAAAGTAATTGTAGAGAAAACAAGATGAAGGAAAGGAAGGAAAATTATAAAAAATGAAATTACAAGATTATTCCTCAAAATAATGGAAATGAGTTTAAAAAAGGGATCCAGTATATCTCAAAGCAATAATTTCAAAACAAAAATAAAATCATTACAACAGGATACAATCTTGTAGAACTCCAGAGCACTGGAACAAGAATCTTCTAAGATTAATATCACCCATTGAATGTATAAAAAATAACAAAGTAAATACAAATGATGTGAAATTTTAGTGGGATGAGAAATTAACAGGTTTTTGTTTGGGTAGAAACATTCAAATCCAAGGAAGATCAATTTTCTACATAGTTTTCTTCACACTATCAAAGCAAGAAACTGTGAGAAGTTAGAATTCTAGAATATCAATTGAATATTTGTTGTTCTGGTCTTCAAACTTGTAATACTACTTTTATCTTTTTTTTTTTTCGGCCTGATAAAATTTTTTAATTGTATTGAAGTATATCACTCATATATGAACATACATAAAAAAATAAGTGTATAGTAAAAGTTGTTAACTCACAAAACTCACATGCATAAAACATCATAGAGGAGTCTGATACAACAACCCACCACCAACACACCACCAACACCTTGCATTGTTGTAAAATATTTGTTACAAATTAAGAAAGAATATTATTCAAAGAGTATCTTACCACAACTATAGTTCATATCTTACATTTGGTGTATTATCCCCCCAACCTGCCCTATTATTATTTTTTAAGAATATTTTTATTACAGAATTTGTGAACTTACAAAACAGTCATGCACATGTGTAGAATTCCCATGCAACACCCATTCACCAACACACCACTCGATGGTAGAATATTTGTTACTAATTTGCTGGTTATAGGTTTGTTTTTAATCTAATTTAAGTCAAAAATTAAACTTAATAAAAATATCTTAATTTGAAAAAAATGCTCAACCCAAGAAAATAGTATTAGCAGAAACAAAACAATAGAATAAGGTATTATTAAACATAATTTTAGTCTTCATACACAAAAATACTCAGAAACTGAACATTTCTCCCTCTAACATCACTTCTCTTGTATATGCCCCTCAACATCACAACCTCATAACAGGCACAGTGCAATAGCGTTATATTCTCATTTCCAGTCTTTTCCTGTACAGTCCATTGTCAGAGAATGATAAAGTTTAAATATAAGTCCGATCATGTCACTACTCTATTCTTCTCACTGATGGTACAGATTAAATAATTCCCGTGAACAGCAGTGACCCTCAATGTAGCCCACCTTTTTCTCTTTTACTTGGCACCCCTTAGTGTTCACGTAACCTGCTGGCCTGGGTCTGCCCTGCTCTCTGCTGGTGACCAGGCCCACTTCCACCTCTGGGATGTGCTTTTTATGGCCCCTTTGCAGGCCAGCCACATGATTACTGGAATGGCACTCTTCTCCTTACATACCTCTACCACCTTCCAAAGCACAACCTGGCAGTGAGAGGCAATGACAGATCTACTTACATTCGGTCTTTGACTCCCTGCATTGCTTTTACTGAAGCAGGGTAAATGGAAGCCACTCTGCTTTGCCTGTAAAAATTATTGACAGTAAACGAAGTCAGAATCATTAATGAACCTTATGTTTGAGTTAATATCCCCATAAAATTTTATTTAGCTGACATTAAATGATAAAGAAACTAAGGATGTTGTATGTATGTCTACTTATGGCCATAAGAATATTCTAAAATAAACCCCTCAGGGGCTGTAATTTTATACGAAAAAATATTTAAAATATTTTTATCAGAAACAGCAGAAAAGATATAGCAAATCAAATTTTATTGTTACAAATATTTCTAAAATGGTCATAAACAGTAACCAATTAAACTAGAATACATCCTAATTCTTATTTTTGCACTTTAATAAAATACATAGAATTATTTCCTCTATTATGTTGAAATTATTTTACATCAAATCTCTCCTAAGTTCAATTACTAACATTTACTATTTGATCTTTCCAACACCCACAGTCATGAAGGTTGAATGAGCATAAACAGCTGAGTGAAAAGGAAGAGTTTAGTGGGGAAACGTAAATTACATTCCTTAATATTTTACTAAATTCACATGAGATTGAAGAATATATGTAAAAATAGGAAGAATCAACTTACCACTGCCAACAGAATTGCTAAGTGTAGTAATTCATTCAGAATAAGATCTTCTGAATTTAGTTTAAAATCTGTGTCATCTCTAAAACCCTGCCACATAATTCAGTTTAATATTATTAGAAAGATATAATTTCACTGGGAGTTGGAATGGGTCTAGGAATAGACATGAAAACTGTTATAAAATATTTGTAATAGCTCAGGTATAAAGTAAATAAGGTCAAGTATCATTCCATGTAATAATAGTGGGAGTGTGAAAATTAAGAAAAAAAAAGCTTGCAGGGAAAAACAATTATTCATTTCATTAGATTTGGAGAAAATGCCACAGGGGGGAATAATAAAGAAAAGTAAAGAATTTGATCAAAAGGGAGACCAAAATTCCTAACATATATATATATATATGTTATATATAGACTTTGACAGCTATAGTAATCAGATTATGAGAGCTATGAAACTCTGTCCATAAGATAATTAATGGTAAGCACACATGTGTGCAGATTGCTGCTGTGTCTTGGCTGGTTGTGTGTCTGATTGCTGTAATAAACACAACTGGTAGCTTCTCCTTATGCTTCTGTGGGTCCACTGTGGTCCATCACTTCTTTTTCATCCCAAATGTTAGCTATTTCTTGTTCAGAAAATATAATAAGTGAAATTTTGCCCATCCCCATTACTGTAGTTTTGGATTTGTACTGTTTTATTTTCATTGTCATTTCCTGTGTTTACATCTTTTCCACTGCCAAGATGATTCTATCAATCAAAGGCCAATCAAAACCCACCCCAATTGCCTTCCATTCTTTATGGTCATTGTATTATTTCTCTCCTCTGGCTTCACTGCTCATCTAAAGCCAACTTTGGGTTCCCCCTCTGTTTCTGATCCTGTAATTTCTGTGTTCTACACTATGGTATGCCCAACATTGAATCCCATGATATACACTCTAAGAAACAAAGCCATGAAGATAACTCTGCACATGATGATGGGGAAAAATTCATCAAGTTAATATGTTCATTTTTATTTCAATAGGACATATAATCTGTCAATATTCATCATTATTCATTTCTCTTATAATTTTTTTCAATAGGGTTTTTTTTTAATTAAAAATTTAAAAAAGATACTTAGATTACATAAATGTTACATAAAAAATATAGGGATTCCCATATGCCACACCTTCCACACCTCCCACAACCTCCCACATAAACATCCGTCAATACTGTGCCACATCACCTGCAATGGATAAATATATCCAGGGCTTTGTCATTAAGCATGGACCATAGTTCACATTGTAGACCACACTCTCTCACCCACAGTTCTGCATGTTATATGATGATATAAAATGGCCTATATCTGTCATTGCATTATTACTCAGGATAATTACCAGGACCCAAAAAAGCCCCTGTATTACAACTGTTTTTCCCTCTCCCTGCTCCCAGAGCCTCCAGTGGTCACTGGCTCCACATCAATGTTATAATTTCTTCCATTGCTTTAATCACAAGATATCTATAACAGAACACCAGTAAGTCCACTCTAGTCCATTGCTATTCCTCCTATCCTGAGGAATCTGGGATGGTGATGTCCACTCAACCTCCAATTGAGAATTGGCTTATATCCCATGGATAAGATGGATGGGACTATCCTGCCTGCAGCTGCAGACACTCTCCATTCCCTGGGATGGCCATTGTCCATCACCCTCTCCCTGCCAGGTATCCTGGGTGAGTCCACTGAGCTGTAGAGTAGGAGTTGCAGTTCCACCAAGATCCAGGCCCAGCTAACACATGTACAGCCCAAAGAATCCAGTCTCTGGATGTACACCTACAAACTCCAGTATCAAGTATAGGTTTAAATAGAAGGTTTAAATAGAAGGGACAGATGAACCATGTGCAGGGAAGTCACAGTTGAGTCCAACTCTGTCAGTCTCAGGAGGAGAAACTCCAAAGTAGGGCCAACTGGCAAGGCAACAAACTCAGGAGCTATCTGCCCTGAGATATGACCTGGTTGTCTCCAGAGCCCTCAGGAGCCCCTCTATTTAGGATGATATCCACTTTGGAAGTCTATGAGGTCCTACTGAGATGTGCATTAGTGTTATCTCTTGGATGATCTCCCGACTCACTTTGAAGTCTCTTAGCATTATGAACTCATTCGTCTTTACCTTTTCTGCCTTTTATTCAAGGTATTTTTCCAGTCACATTGCCAGTTCGCAATTGGTAGCAACCCCTCGGTGCCAGGGAGCCTGATTCTCGGGAGTCATGTCCCACACTGAGAGGAAGGTAATGCATTCCTATGCTGATTTTTGCTTAGAGAAAAGCCACATTTGAGCAACAAGGAGGCTTTCAGGAGGCAACTGTTAGGCATCCCACAACAATAGGCTAAATGTCAATTTGAAGAGCAAAGATTCATAAGGCTAGTCATCAATAACAAGGGCCCATCAGTGGATCATACTACTTTGCCATACACTGCCCCTGCATTTGGGGGACTGTTGCTGTTCCCTTAGAGAATGTGGCAGATCTCTCCAGGATAGGAACTCAGTATTTTGCCATTTATTGAGTGATTCTCCACCCATTGTGACAATGCCCTGTGAACATTTGAAAAATTTTATATTCCTTATATGTATGTTAAAGTGAACTTCCTCCTATACATTCCCCACCTGTTGACACCCTCCACTAACGATCCTCTCTCACCCCAGTTGTAACCCTTCTGTGATCCAAAGCTTCTTTAAAGATGAAGTCAATACAATAACCAAATACAATTAATAGGAAAATGAAATAATAATGATAAATTTAAATTTAAGAGATAAAATACATGAAAACTTAAAAAAAAAAACTAAAAATTAAATTAAATTAAAAGATTGGGGGGGATGGATGTGGCTCAAAATATTGGGCATCTGTCTCCCATATGGAGGGACCTGGGTTCGTTCCCTGGGACCTCCTGGTTAAAAAAAAAAAGGGATATTGGGATATTTTAAAAATGAAAAATATAAAAAAATTGTTTTTGACATTTTGCCTTTCATCACTGCAATATCTGGTGTCCATTCTGTACCGTGGCACCTTCTCCCTCTCATTCCCCAGTGTCTCACTAATTTTTATTTTGTTTTCAAAGAAGTTTTAGGTCACAGCAAATCACACACAGAGTACAAGAGACTCTCATATACCCAGCCTCCTCCCCCTTTCCTCCCTTCCAAATAAATACCTTTTTATATGTGGATGGTACCATTGTAATAAAAGTTATACAAATATTGTAATATAGCTACTTAACTTTGTCAATGGTTTACAGTATGGTTTACATTTTGGACTGTACACTTTTATAAATTTTGATGATATTTACCATGTCCTGTGTCCATAAATGTAAGGTAATGAAGAACATTTCCATGACAACTAAATATCCCCTGTTTGATCGATTCTGTTCCTCCCTCCCGATCCCCCTGGGGCCCACGACGATCCCCTGGCTTGACTTGTTGGATGACAAGATTCATAGTTACAAGCAAAAGTAGGTCTTGACACACTGGCTTGTCCTCCCCTATTAGGAACCACCCTTGCTCTTGAGAGACCCCCACCTGTCTATTTCTGAATGAATTGGTCCTCCCAAAGATGGGAGTCCAACTCCTTCCCGCTCATTATGTGGGTCTCCACTGACTGATAGAACACATTATGACAGAATGAACACTCACACACTCCCTAGAAGCCTGCTTCAGGTGTGCTCCCCCAATCAACACCCTAAACCAGTGACCCTTCCTTGTCATATTGCCATAAGAGCATTCCCAACTCTATACTTTCAACCTCATACCCACAAATCCCAAATGTTCACCTGGTCCCTCTCCCAATTCTCCCCAAAGTATCCTGGGTTTTCTAACCAACCCTTCCCAGTCTACCCACCTGTCAAAACTGCACCACCAAACCTGATAACATCACTACCTGCTTTTCCTATTCTTTCAATACACAACTGCACTCTATCAATTTACCATAGATTACATCTGTATGAGTGATGGCTCACACTTTCTCTTCTCTTTCTCTCTCTGGTTAGCATATCTTCCAGATAATAGCTCTCTGAGACTGCTCAATTTCCTTATATCATATCAGTGAGGTCATATACTGTTCATCCTTTAATGCCTGGCTTGCTTCACTCAATATAAGGTCTTCAAGATTCATCCATGTTATTCTGTGTGTTAGCATTTTATTCCTTATTACAGCTGAGTAATATTTCATTGTATGTATGTACTGCATTTTATTTATACATTTATCTGTTGATGGGCACCTGGTTTGATTCCAACTTTTAGCAATGGTGAACAATACC
Organism: Cabassous unicinctus; assembly: GCA_029593785.1. NCBI lineage: Eukaryota > Metazoa > Chordata > Mammalia > Cingulata > Chlamyphoridae > Cabassous > Cabassous unicinctus. Next base: position 10,205 of record JAQZBX010012627.1, on the reverse strand, counting down.
ACTATGAACATTGATGTGTACATATCTGCTCATGTCTTTGCTTTCAATTCTTCTGGATATTTACCCAACTGTGGAATCACTGGATCATATGGAGATCTATAGATAACTTTTTGAGGACCCAACAAACTTTCCTCCACAGTGGCTAGACCATTCCACATTCCACCAGCACTGGATGAGGGTTCCCTTTGCCCCACATCCTTTCCAACACTTAAAGTCTGCTGTTTTTTTTTTAATAGCCATCATTCTAATGGGTGTAAGATGGTATCTCATTGTAGTTTTGATTTGTATTTCCCTAATAGCTAGCATTGTTGACCATTTTTTCATGTGATTTTTAGCCATTTGTATTTCTTCCTCAGAGAAGTGTTTTTTCAGGTTGCTTGCCAAATTTTTAAATGGGTTCTTTGTCTTTTTATTTTCGGTGTGTAGGATTTCTTTGTATATGCAGGATATTAGGCTCCTAAAGATATATGGTTGCCAAATATTTTCTCCCATTGGGTAGGCTGCCTTTTGTTTTCTTGATAACATCCCTTAAACTGCACATTTTTTTTATTTTGAGGAAATCCAATTTTTCTAATTTTTTTTTTTTTGCTGCTCGTGCTTTGGCTGTGAAGTTCATGAAACTGTTTCTTATTACAAGGACCTGTAGATGCTACCCTACATTATCTTCCAACGTTTTAATGGTCTTGGCTCTTGTATTTAGATCTCTGATCCATCTTGAGTTGATTTTTGTATAAGGTGTGAGATGGTGTTCCTCTCTCATTCATTTGGATATGGATATCCAGGTCTCCAAGCATCACTTGTTGAAGAGGCCACACTTTCCCAACTGAGTGGGCTTGGTGGCCGTGTCAAATATCAGATGACTCTATAAGTGAGGATCTATAGCAGAACTCTCAATTCAGTTCCATTGGTCAGTATGTCTATCCGGGTGCCAATAACATGCAGTTTTGACCACTGTAGCTTTGTAGTATGTTTTAAAGTCAGGTAGTGTGTTACCTCCAACTTTATTTTTCTTTTTCAGTATGTCTTTGATGACTCAGGGCCTCTTACCTTTCCAAACATATTTTATAGTTAGTTTTTCCAATTCATTAAAAAATACAGTGTTGGGAAGTGGGTGTGGCTCAGTGGATAGAGCCCCCGTTTACCATATGGGAGGCCAGGTTCACTTCCCAATGCCTCCTTGTGAGGGCACGCCGGCCTGAGCGGTACAGTGGGCTGATGCAGCAACCTCACGGCAGGAAGCAGGTGTGGGGCATTGGATAGAGCACCAGTTTAGCATATGAGAGGCCCCGGGTTCACTTCCCAGGGCCTCCTTGTGAGGGTAGGCCCACTCACGCGGCACCGTGGGCTGATGCGGCAAGACCTCACAGCAAGGGGGAGATAAGCAGACACAGAGAAGACATGTAGCGAATGGACAGAACAACGCAAGCAGCAAGGGGGAGATAAATAAATAAAATAAATAAATCTTAAAAAAAAATACAGTGTTGATTTTTATTGGGATTCTATTAAATCTGTACATTAGTTTGGGTAGGATTAACCTCTTGATGATGTTTACTCTTCCCATCCATGAACAGGGAATATTCTTTCATTTATTTAAGTTTTCTTTGATTTCCTTTAACAGCATTGTGTAGTTTTCTGTATATAAGTCCTTTATATCTTTAGTAAAATTTATCCTTAAGTATTTGATTCTTTTATTTATTGTTATAAATGGTATTTTTTTCTTGGTTTCCTCCTCAAGTTGCTTGTTTTGGTGTACAGAAATGCTACTGATATTTGAGCATTGATCTTATAGCCTGGGACGTTACTAAACTCCTGTATAATTTCTAGAAACTTTGTTGTAGATTTCTCAGGGCTTTCTATGAATAGGATCATGTTGTCTGTGAATAGTGAAGTATTTACTTCTTCTTTTCCAATTAGGATGCCTTTTATATCTTATTCTTGCTTCAGTGCTCAAATAAGTACTTCTAAGACAATGTTAAATAGGGGTGGTGATAGTGGGCATCCTTGTCTTATTCCCATTCTCAGAGGTAAGGCTTTTAAGATTTCACTATTGAAGATGATATTAGCTCTGGGTTTCTTTTTTTCATTTATACTCTTTATCATGTTCAGAAAGTTTCCTTCTATTACTATGTTTTGCAGTGTTTTTATCAGTAAAGAGTGCTGTATTTTGTCGAATGCTTTTTCTGCATCTATAGAGATGATCATGTGTTTTTTTCTTTCAATCTGCTTATGTGGTGTTTTACAATGAATGATTTTCTTATGTTGAACCATCCTTGCATATCCAGGATAAAACCCACATGGTCATGGTGCATAATTAGTTTGATATGTTGTTTATGTAATGAGCAAGTATTTTGTTGAGGATTTTAGCATCTAGGTTCATTAGATAGATTGGTCTGTAATTTTCCTTTCTTGAGGCATCTTTGTTTGTCTTTGGTATTAGGGTAATGTTGGCATCACATAATGTGTTAGGCAATGTTCCTTCAACTTCTATTTTTTGGAAGAGCTTAAGCAGAATTGGAGTTTGCTCTTTCCAGAATGTTTGGTAGAATTCACCTCTGAAGCCATCTGGCCCTGGTCTCTTATTAGTTGGAAGGTTTTTGATGACTGAATTTATCTCTTTTCTTGTAATTGGACTGTTGGTATCATCAATTAATTCTTTTGCCAATGTAGGCTGCTTGTGAGTTTCTAGGAATTTGTCCATTTCCTCTAAATTCTCATCAGTGGCATATAATTTTTCAAACTATCCTCTTATGATACTCTTTATTTCTGTGGGGTCAGTAGTGATATCTTCTTTCACAATTCTATTTTTTTGTATTTGCATTGGCTCTCTCTTTTTCATTTTAGTCTAGCTAAAGGTTTATGAATTTCACTGATCTTCTCAAAGAATCAGCTTTTTTTTTTCTTTCCCTAGTGCTTTCTTATTTTCTATTTCATTTAGTTTTGCTTTAATCTTTGTTATTTCTTTCTACTTCCTTTGGAGTTAGTTTGTTGCTGTTTGTCCAATTCCTCCAGGCATGCAGTTAGGTCTTCAATTTTGGCTCTTTCTTCTTTTTTAATATATGTTTTAATGGCTATGAATTTTCCTGTCAGTAAATCTTTGGCTGCATTCCATAGATTTTGATATCTTGTGTTGTCATTTTCATTCATTTCAAGGTAGTAACTGATTTCTTTTGAGATTTCCTCCTTGACCCACTCTTTGTCTAACAGTGTGTTGTTTAAGTTCCATATCTTCGTGCCTAATCTGGTTCTCTGGCTCTCAGTGATTTTCAATCATTTCATTGTGGTCAGAGAAATGACTTTGTATAATTTCAATCTTTCTGAATTCATTGATTGCTGGTCTGTGGCTTAGCATGTGGTCTATTTTGGAGTATGATTCATGTGCACTTGAGAAGAATGTATATCCCACTGTATTTGGGTGTAGCATTCTGTATATGTCTATTAGATCCAGCTCTTCTAATTTTTATTCACTGTCTTTGTTTCTTTATTGATTTTCTGTCTAGATGTTTTGTCTAATGGTGATAACGGTGTGTTAAAGACCCCACTATAATTGTGAATTATTTATGTCTCCACTTTGTCTTTCCAGTGTTTTCCTCATGTATTTTGAGGCACCCTGATTATGTGAATTAATGTTTATGATCGTTCTTCCTTCTTGAAAGATTACCACTTTTACTAATAAATAGTGCCCATCTTTGTCTCTTACAATAGTTTTGCATTTAAAGTCTATTTAGTCTGATATTATTATAGCTACTCCCACCTTTTTTTGTTTATTGTTTGCTTATAAAATTGTTTTCCAGGCATTCACTTTCAGCCTCCTTGAATACCTGGGTCTAAGGTGGGTTTCCTGTGGACAACATATAGATGGGTCATTTCCTTATCCATTCTGACAATTTGTGTCTCTTTCCTGGTGAGTTTATTCCATTAACATTCAGTGCTATTACTCTCAAGGGATTTCTTATATCAGCCATATTTTGATTATCTTCTCTCTCTGCTCTAGAGTATTATTTAGCTGCTGGTTTTGGGTGTGTTAAGTTTTCCCTTTGACACTTTGTTTTTTTTGTTCTATTTCCTTGCTGTTTTCTATATTCCCTTCATGGAAAAAGATTAGGGCTTGAGAAATTGAAAGAGGTAAGAAAGGAAAAAGGATAATGGTAATAATAATAAAATTTAGAAGAAGGGCTGTATAAGACTTAGTAAAATGAATATTTAACTCATGTAAGCATGTAAGAGTAATATGGAATATGGAAAAAAGTGGTGTACCAAAAATGAAATGGGAAACCAAATAGAAAAAAATATATAGAATGATTTAAGAGGACAGAATGATGAATAGAGAGAGAAATAGTAGAGAAAGGACTGAAAGGAAAAAGTTAACAACAAAAAAAAAAAGAAAGAAAAAAAGAATAGAGAAGATAGAAATCAAACCCAGTAAACTTGAGGACTAACAAAAAATGTGGAATGTAAGAAACACAACAGAAAGCAGAAGATAGAAAGATGAAGGAAGAAAAGAGATAACGTTGGTAGACAAAATCGGTATACACAGAAAATGGGAAATCAAGGAATAAGAAGCACAGCAAAGAAGCAACAAGCAAGCAGCACTTAGTTAAAAAAGACAGGGTGGAGGGGGAGGAAAGAGGAAAGAAAAGCAAGAAACAAACAAAGGAAAAAACCAAACCAAACAAACACACAAGCAAGCAGTCAAACAAAGCTAAGGAAAAACAGTGTTCCTTCTTCGGACCTTGTGGAACTTCTCAGTCTGCCTTTGTTCATCAACCAATTACCCTGCAGGCTTCTCTCTGCATGTTTTGAGATGGATTTTAGCTAGTAAACTAAGTTAATTTTTTTGCAGTAACATTTTTTTTTTTTGGATAAATGAGGGACCCAGAAGAAGTTAGTACAAAATAATATCTATGTTTTCCCTGTCCTATAGGTATCAGCTGGATGTTAGATATCCCGGTGAATCACTACTCTTAGAGGAGCTCAGAATCAAACTAGGGACATCATATATTCAAAACAGAAATTCTTCCACTGAGCTAACTTACTATTTGGGTCAGTTAGCTCTTCAGAAAGCTATTTAGTCACTTTCCCTTGGGAAGGTTTTATTTGTCCGTGACAGCAGGATTCAGCTAGCTGTATGAGCAGATCCCCCCTCCCCGCTAATGGTCAGGCTGAGTTCAATTTTGCAATTCAAATGGGACCCTGATGACTGAGTTCACCTCATTGAAATAGTTTACAAACTTCTTCTAGACCACTCCTTCATTCCAGGGGACCCTGAATAGGCTTGTGAAAACTTATTAAGCACTGCTCACTGCCTGACTCCCTTAGGAGAGTTGAAATTCTGATAGTCCTCAGTGCAGAACTACTAAATTGTCTGAGTTTGCCCTCTCTCAAGCCAAGCCTCTGTATCCCAGGGTGGTTAGCTAAACCAGGCTTCCTCATCAGATTCATCTCTTCCTTCAGCCTGGTGCCACTTCAAGCCGGCTGGTGTGCTCCCCAAACTCTAAGGGGGTCCAGGCAACCAAACCCACATAAAGGAAACCCTTCCCCACCCTTTGCCAGAACCCTCCAATGTTTCTTCTTGCTGGGATGCCTAGCTCTTTGCCCTGAGCCCTTTGCCCTGAGGGTGGAGCTTAGCTGTCAGCATCCGCAATTTCCAGCTTAGGACTAAAAATTCACAGTTTTATCTTGAGCAGTCTTTGTCCCTCTCCAGCTCCCTCCAGATCGATGTGCCAAAGGCTCTTGCTCCGTGGGCTCCCAGAACAGCTCACTTAGGCAGCATCCTGTCCCCAATCAGCTGTCTTTTGCAAGAAAAATGTTGAGTGCCCACTTAAACTGATGCCATCTTGCTTTCTTCTCTCTTATAATTTTTATAAGTAAATATTTCAAAAGAAAAAAATATACAGCTCTTTTAATAGGAATTTTAATTTGTCAACAATGCCCAACTTTTCTATTATTATGTTACCCTGTGGAATCCCCAAAATCATAGATCCATTGACCAACCCAGTATTAAAATGTATTCATAAGTGGAATGCTAGTTATTTGTAATATGATGTAAGGAAACATGTTTGCTTAGAAATCACTACCACTCATAGCCATTATTTACCAAACACACAAAACCATCAATAACAACAAAAAACCTTCAAAATCTGCTTCATGATCACACTGAAAAATTCAAATAACCAAAATCTCATTGAATCTTCTGACCTATTAATATTAATCATTACCTGCATTAGGTTGCTTATTTAAACACACTATGGGGTATTTGTGTGTAAAAATTGTGTAAAAATTGAATATGGTGATCTCACTAACACAATTGAAGTTAAGGGAAGCCATCTTTTATTCCAAATACTCATTTATGGTTTTCAGTCAAATGACAAATTGAAAATGTATGTTATTTTTTTTCCAGAAAAAGATATTAAATCCCAAGGGATTAGAGAAGTTCTGATCCAGGTATGACTTTGAAATGAATGTTAATTTGTGTGATGCTTCATTTTTGACACAAGTCTATACTCCTTTAAAAAAATTTTTCTATTTTTAAAGAAGCTTTAGATGACATAAATGTTACATAAAAAATAAAGGGGATTGATTCGGGCCCAAGCATGGGGTGAGGGAGGACAGAAGAGTACGAGTCTGTGCAGAAACTATTAGATTGTAAGAAAAGAAAATAGTAGACTTTTTCAAATACCTGTATTATAGGTTCTTCATCAGTTTTTAAGACATAAGTATGAAGTAACAAGCAGTTCTGTTCTTGAAAGGTATCTAAATCATTTGCAATTACTTAAGCCATTATGTCAGGACCCTGTCATGAGACTGGAGGAAGGAAAAAATCCAGTCACAATATTTTCTCCTGCAACAAATGAGATGTGGTGTTCAGGGAAAAGTGAAGATTACCAGATGGGTGATGCCAGTCAAAAGACAACATGGCACAGCACAGAATATAAGGATTCTGGCCAGGCCTCTGGATATAACATATCAATATATGTGAAAAGACATCTCAAATTTATGCAGAAAGAAAAGTACAGTATGGTGAAAACATAGACAAAAATAATGTGAGATGACAGGCAACATCAATCATACTTGATAACATATTTCAGAATGACCAGAAAAAGAGAAGGCATATAATGGATAATTCTTCTTTGGCCATTTATTAGTACAGCCTCAAATCAGTATGGCCTTTATAATTTCTACAGCAAAGAACTTATAATATTATTTTACATAAAATTTGTGATAACATTTTCCCCAATGATTGCTTCCCCCCTTTGATATATAAACATTGATAAATCATATCTATGATGGTATTTAAGGAAACCATTTAAGGAATGATTTCTATGTACAAATCTACAAAATAGTGAACTTTCAGGTTTTCTGTCTATTATAAAAGCCATAAATATTCTTTGTAAAGCACTCTGGTTTTTATTGCACACCTCTCTTATTGTATTTATCCAAAACAGTATTTATAGTGTTCAGTATTTATTGAACACTACTCTGTGTCAGACAGTTAGTTATTCCACTGTGGAAAATTTGCTTTTCTTGTTTGTTGGTTTTATTAGACTAAAGGTGGGGATTGTACCTTCTCTGTGTCTTTGGTACTGTAGCAAGTGTGTGGCATGGAATAGACACTATAGAAATGACAGGTTAAATGAACCCAATGGGATATTAATATTTAGCCCAAATTAAAGGGGTTGCTGAACAGTGGTTACTGTCTAATTTAAATGATTCCAAGACCAACTTATTTTTTAAACATCTTGTGTTTTTAGACAATTTCAGTAGTAGCATTTATGAAACAGTTTACCAGCAGTAAAGACTGATGCATAGCCAGGGATGAAATAGTTCATCTCTAGGTAATGACACTGGAGTTTGGTTAACTATTCTCTGTTTTATTAAGCCCTTATTCTCTTATTTATATTTTAAGGTATTTCCTGCACCCTTGAGCACCTTTAAGAACTTATACTGTACTTTGGTTAAGGAAAGTTGGGGCTTCTTAATGTTATCCTCTCCTTGCCCAGGGAGAGTAGAAAATTGCAGATTCCTATTATCAGCCAATTATTTTCCATGCAGCTAAGCTATAATCAGCATATTAATTCTACTTTCTAAATTCACACAATAAACTACCTGGTGATATAGTCCATTAACTCCATTATGCCACATTCCTTAACTTAAACAAAATGGTAGAGTTGATAAAATTTATCTTTTGGGCAATTCTTTATTTCTTCCACTAGCAAAGCTGCTTTTGTACTCCTTAAAAGTTAGAAAAAATTATGGGGACTTGTATTACTGTTTAAACAGTGTGATAAATTTGTGCTTAGGGAAAACTAGATGGTGAACAAAACAGCTTAATGACCAACCCCAAATAATTTCTGACTCCAGTGTACATAGGTCCAGAAAACTGAGCCCTGCAGGATCATGTAAGCCAAGGGTCCCTTCTCCAAATTATCTGTCCAATTGGATGTTGCCTTTTATCTCTATGTCGCTGAAAGTCTATAAGGCTTAGACAACAGTACTTAAGTATTGACTCCTCAGTGTGTGAATGTTATTGCCAGACCTACTGGTCCAAACCCAGGACAAACCCAGCATAAACTCTGTCCTTCTCACCTAGGGAGCCCTGCGTAAAGAGGCCAAGCTGGTCTAGGCACAGAGTAGACTTGTGGAATCTGACAGCAGTGAAAGAAGTTAGGGGTCTTCTACTCTCCAGATTTCCATTCTACATTTCACTTTTTTATGCTGTTGTGGTGTCAGGGAACAAAAGTTGATAAAACTGCCCTATGACTTTGATTTCAAGTGTCCATGTTGAATGGAAAGATGAGTATGATACCTAGAAAAGTAGGAGAAAAATATCAAACAGCTTGTATGGTGACATCTCATGTTTGAAAATGAAGTTGTGATTAATATAAGTATATGATTAGAAAAGTCTAGAAGAAGGATAAACCTCAGAATGTGATTGTCTCTGGATAGTGTGGTTATCAGTGACATTTCTTAATTATTTACGCTTCTGTATATTTTACTTTTTTCTTAACATTAAACATGTCTTACTTTTATAATAAAAAATAAATAAACTTCTATTCATTTTGGAGAAAAATATATGGGGGCTTCCCATATGTCCCCAAAACCAACCCCTCCCACACTTTCCCACATTAACATCTTTCATCACTGTGGTATATTTGTTACAACTGATGAGAACATATTGAAAGATTGCTACTAACTGTGGACTAAAGTTAACATTATAGTTTACACACTGCCCTGCACAATTTTAAAGGTTTTGACAAATTTTACGTGTGGATGGTACATTTGCTAAAATTGATGCAAAGATATCAAAGCATTGCTACTAACCATGGTCAATGGTTTATATTATGGTTTACAGTTTGCATCATACACTTCTACAGGTTTTGACAAAATTTAAAATGGCCTGTATACATTATTGCAAGATCATGCAGAACAATTCTAATTCCCTAAAAAGGCCCTATTTTCCATCTATTTTATTCTTCACCCCTCCCCTCAGAAACTAATGTAACCGCTAATTTTCAATTTTTGAAGAATAAAACTCACTTGCAATAATATTTAGGGTTTGACATATTGGTCTGTTTACTTTTATTAGACACTGCTTATATTCTCGACAGCTTCTTGTCCTTCCAGTTGAGAACATAACAGGACTCCCAGGATTGGAGTTTCATATTTTCTTGTTCATTGTGGGGGACTCGACCCACTGAGAAATCACACTATGACAAGATGAATACTTACATATTCCAAAAAGACATGCCCCAGGAGCACCCTATCCTGTATATCTCCTGACTCTTTATGCCCTACACCAATAACCCTCCTCTGCAATATTTCCAAAAGAAAAATCCCACCATTGTAGTTTTAACCACAGAACTGCAAGTCTCCTGAGTTAACTTGCTTCTTTTTTTTTTTTATTTTATTATTTTCCTTTATTTTTGAAGGAGCTTTAAATTATATAAATGTTACATTGAATATATAGGAGATTTCCATATATCCTACCAACTACCCCTCCCATATTTTCCACCATTAACAACATCTTTCATTAGTGTGGTACACTTCTTACAATCGATAGACATATACTGAAGCATTGCTACTAACTGTAGCCTATAGTTGTTTGTTTTTTTTCTTGGATTTTTTTTTTATTTGTCAAATGATATATAAATACATATGCATATATGTGCATTTGTTTACATAAATGTTATTATATATATATATATACA
>JAQZBX010012626.1:10084-41062 GCA_029593785.1 Cabassous unicinctus | reverse complement strand
GGATGTCCTCTCTGGTGTGCCCCTCTAAGAATTTGCTCTCCAGGTGAAAACATCTTGAGACAATGAAAGCAGTATATGAACCTATTGTGGCAGACATCTTGGGGCAAAGGCTTATCTGCTTTAAGCCCAGCAGTGGAAGACCCAAGAGAGAAAGATGTGTTTCCTGGGTAGTAGACGGGGTGTTCAAACTCATCTCCTGTAAGGGAACTCCTAAGGTCACCAGCAAGTACAGGCCCAGAAAAGCCAGGGAGAACCCTGATAGGAAGGCTGAATTCTGGTGGAGAGCACCAGCCAATGCAGAGCTAAGTTGCAAAGATGGTAAAAGTTGCTTTTGCTTATATTAGCTTGGTTTTGTTAGCTCCTGACATACAAGAAAATGTCTGTCTTATCAACACCTGGTTACACAATCGAGAGACAGATATTTCAGGGAATAAATCCCAGAGTTAACATTAAAAAATATTAAACGTACAGTGTATGACAAAATTACAAGACAAAGAAATAGGAAAAAATGGCCCATCCAAAGGAAGTAGATAATAATCCAGAAAACAATAACAAAGTCCAGACTGGAATGCCAGATAAAGACTTAAAAAATGATCTTCAATATGCTCAAGGAGATTAAGGAAAATACAGAAAAGGAGTAATAAGATATTAGGAAAACAAAGGGACCCAGCAGAACTACTGGAGTTGAAGACCACAATAATTGAAATGAAAAATTCCCAGGAGGGTTTCAGCAGCAGATTGGAGCTGGTAGAAGAAAGAATCAGTGAACTAAAAGACATGACAAATGAAATGAGTTAGGCAGAGGCGCATAAAGACAAAAGAAGTATAAAAAGTGAAAATAGCCTAAGAGACCTCTGGGATACCATCAAGTGTACCAATATATGCATTATGGAAGTCCAAGAAGGAGAGGAAAGAGGTAAAAGGGCAGAAGGAATATTCAAAGAAATATTGTCAGAAAACATTCAAAACATAGCAAAAGATGTGGATATGCACATCCAAGAAGCCTAGAGAATTTCAGGATAAACTTGAAGAAAGATATATCATATAACACATGGATCAAACTGTTGAAGTCAAAGGACAAGAAAAGAATTCTGAAAGCTGCAGGAGAAAAGCAATGTGTTATGTACAAAGGAGTCCCAACTGGATAATTGCTGATTTCTTATAAGAAGCATGAAAACATGAAGATAGTGGGTTGAAACACTTAAAAAGCTGAATAAAAACAATTGTCAATGAAAAATTTTATGCCTGGAAAGACTTTCTTTCAAAAACAAGGTAGAGATTAAGTCATTCCAAGATAAACAAAAGCTGAAGGAGTTCATCACCACTAGACCTGCTCTACCAGCAATGTTAAAAGGAGTTTCTTCAGGCTGAAAGGAAAAGACACTAGACAGAGAATCAAAGTGGCATAAAGAAATAAAGACATCCAGTAAAGGTAACCAGTAGGCCAGTAGGGTAATTATAAATGCCAATACTATTGTTTTGGGTATGTAACTGCAATTTTTACCCCCATATTGATGCTAAAATGAAAATGCATAAAAATAATGATAAATCTATGATTTTGGAGATACAATATACAAATATATAATTGGTAGCAAGTACATAAATGGTGAGGAGATGGAAGGATATGAGAAGAGTGTGTGTATGCTATTAAAATCAAATATGATTGTTATATATTTAGGATGTGCAGTTTTATACCCTGGTTACTACAAGGAAAATATATGAAAAATATACTCTGATTGAAATGAGGTGGCACTCAATATGGTACAATATAAAAATAAAATAAATACAAAAGTAGGCATTAATGGAAGAATTGAGGGACAAAAAAAGGTATGACTCACAAAGACTAAATAGCAAAATGGCAGAAGAAAGTCCTGCATTGTCAATAGTAACCTTAAATGTAAATGGATTAAACCCTCCAGCCAAAAGGCAGAGATTGGCAGAGTGGATAAAAAAGCATGACCAACTATATGCTATTTACTAGAGACTCACTTTAAATTCAAAGACCTATGCTGATTGAAAGGAAAAGGATTGAAAAATTATACCATGTAAGTAGTAACCAGAAAAGAGCAGGGGTAGCTAAAGTAATATCAGATAAATACACTCTAAGTAAACAACTGTTATAAGGGAAAATACTGTCATTACATACTCATAAAGGGGTCAATTCAACAAGAAGATGTAACAATTATAAATATATATGCACCTAACAGCAGAGCCCTAAAATATATGAAACAAATACTGAGAGATTTGAAAGGAGGAATAGATGTTCCAGGAACCTTTAATATACCACTTTCAATAATAATGCATCTACACAGAAGATCAGTAAAGAAGTAGAAGACTTTAACAATACTATTAAACAACTAGACCTAACAGATGTATATAGAAAACTCCACCCAACAATTTTGGCAGCATTCCTCTTGAGTGCACAAGGATCATTCTCCAGGATAGACCACATCTTTGGTCACAAAATAAGTCACAATAAATTAAAAATATTGAAATCATACAGTGTTTCTTTTCTAACCATAATGAATGAAGCTAGACATCAATAATAGAGGGAGAAATGGAAAATTCACAAATATGTAGAAATTAAGCAACATATTCTTAAACAACCAATGGGTTAAAGAGGAAATCACAAGGAAATATCTTGTGGTGAACAAAAATGAAATACAACATGCCAAAATGCAGAAAAGTCAGTGCTGAGAGGGAAATTTATAGCTCTCATGCTTACATTAAAAAAGAAGAAAGATTTCAAATCAGATATTTTTAAACTCATAATTGGAACAACTGGAAGAAGAAGAGCAAACTAAACCCAAAGTGAGGAGAGGGCATGAAATAAAGATTAGAGCAGAGATAAATGAAATAGAGAATAAAACAACTTAAAGAGAATCAACAAAACAAAAGTTTTTTTTTTTTTTAGGTACTAGGGCCAGGGATTGAACCCAGGACCTTGTATGTGGGAAACCAGCACTCAGCTCAACCACTGAGCCACATCGGCAACACTGAGTTGTTTTTTTTTTCATTTGTTTTTGCTTGTTCATTTTTTTGTTTGTTTGTTTTTAGGAGGCACTGGGAACCAAACCCAGGACCTCCCATGTGGGAAGCAGGTGCTTAACTGCTTGAGCCACATCTGTTCCCCCAGAGTTGGTTCTTTGAAAAGATCAATAAAATTGACAAACCTTTAGTTAGACTGATGAAGAAAAAAAGAGATGACACAAATATCTAAAATAAGAAATGTAAAGGGAGATACTACTACTGACTTCATTGAAATAAAAAGACATAAGCAACTATATACCAAGAAATTAGATAACCTAGAAGAAATGGACAAATTGTTAGAAATGCACAAACTACCTACACTGCTTCAAGAAGACACAAAAAATCTCAACAAACCAATAACTAGTAAAGAGATTGAATTAGTGATTAAAAAAACCTCCCAACAAAGAAAAGTTCAGGACCAAATGACTTCACAAGGGAATTTTACCAAACATTCCAAGATGAATTAACCATTAATACTCAAATGCTTCAAAAAAATTGAAGAGGAGAACGCATTTCCTAATTCATGCAACATCACCCTCATACCAAAGCCAGGTAATAAAGATACCAAAAGAAAAGAAAATTACAGACCAAAATCTCTCATGAATATGTATACAAACACACACACACACACACACACACACACACACACACACACACAAAATATATACCAATATCCTCAACAGAATACTAGCAAACTGAATCCAATAGCACATCAAAAAAATTATACACTATTATCAAATGGGATTTATCCTTGTTATGCAAGGTCAGTTCAACAGAAAAAAATCAATTAATGTAAGACACTACATTAACAGAACGAAGGGGAAAAAAATCACATGATCATCTCAATTGATGCAGAAAGGCATTTGACAAAATACAGCACTCCTTCATGATAAAAAAATACTTAGAACACTAGGAATAAAGGTTTCCCACATTCACCACTGTTATTCAACATTGTACTGGAAGTTCTTGCCAGTGCAATTAGGCAAGAAAAAGAAATAAAAGGCATCCAACTTGGGAAGGAAGTAGTAAAACTTCTCTATTTGTATATCATATGATCCTATATACAGAAAATTCTGAAAAATCCACAACAAAGCTCTTAGAGCTAATAAATGAATTCAGCAAAGTGGCAGTGTACAAAATCAACACCCAAAAGTCAGTGCTGTTTCTATATACAAACAATGAACAATTAGAAGAAATCAAGAAAAATTTCCATTCACAATAGCAATTAAAAAATCAAATATCTAGGAATAAATTTAGCCAAGGATGTAAAGAACTTTTACACATAAAACTACACAATATTGCTAATAAAAATCAAAGAAGACAAAAACCAATGTAAGGACATTCCATGTTCAGGAATAGGAAGAGCAAATTGTGTTAAGGTGTCAATTCTCCCCAAAGCAATCTACAGATTCAACACAATCCCAAACAAAATTCCATCAACCTTCTTTGCAAAAATAGAAAAGCCAGTTATCAAATTTATATGTAATGTAAGGGGCCCTGAATTGCCAAAGCTATATTGAAAGGAAGAATGATGTTGGAGGACTTCCCAATCTTAAAATTTATTACAAAGCTACAGTAATAAAAACAGCATGGTACTGGCATAAGGACAGACATATAGACGAATGGAATTGAGAGCTCAGAAATCAATTCTCACATTTAGGACTAAATAATTTTTTTCCCATACACATAAATGTGCTTTATTAGTTTCCTTTACAAGAGACAATAATACCAAGTTTTAACAGAGATCTCAGGTCATTTGAGAGGCTGAACAGATCCAAGGAAGGAAGAAGAAAATTAAATATATTAAATTAATTGAAAGGCACTAACTACAGCACCAACAAAGATCTACTATACCATGGTGGTAGCAGGCTAAGAAAGATTAAGCTACAGCAAAATCATCTAGTATAAATGTTAGATTACACAGCTTTCCATAGAACTATGGTACACTGATCATTTGGCCACAATAGGGTATTTAGCTGGGACAAGGTCAAGATGGCTGAAGGTAAAGCCAAATCAAAAGGAACAGGTACAAAGGAGAATACAAGATACACAGTCCCTGAGGTGATGGTGATCAGTCTTCTTCCTCCCAAGAAGCATTTGCTGCTTGTGCTGCCTCCCCTCAGGACTCTACCCATGGCTGCTCAAGTTGACAGTTGCCTGCCCCTACTTTTGGGAAGCTCAGGAATCAGAACTAGGTTTGGGGTTATCTAGGGCTCTAGCAGTAATTTAGGAGAGAACTAGTGACACTTTGGGGAGAGGGAGAACTGGTCTGGCAAGGTTGCTAATTGTTCTGAACAAAGAAAACTCTGAAGCATTTACAGGCAAAGTCATCTAAGCTTCCCCAGGCACATTCAAACACCCCTATAGGACACCCTCAAAAGTATGAAATCTTGCTGCAGCTGAGCTATCTTTAAAGCTGCAAGGCTCACAAAATCAAAGAAGCCAGAATGAGCCAACGTGGGTAGGAAATCCCAGCAATTAAGCTCAGTCAGTCTGTCCTCTTTAGGAGAAGCTCTGATATACCTGAAGTGTGATATAGAAAGCTCTAATGGAACAAGCTAGATCTTCTGCTGAACTTTTAAATTAAATACAGAGGGAAAACAAGGGGGGCGGGTGTTGATTTTATTTTTAAAAAGCCTCAGAAGTTCTTCTATTATAAAGGGACATGGCTGAACAAGTAGGAAACAGATTCCCCATTGTGAGTTCTGCTGTTGGCTTCTGCAAGGATCATGGATATGTCGATCACCTGGATTTTGGAGCAATGCTTCATCTTATCCTCCTGAGGTATGGTATTGGTGACTACTACTGCTTCAAAACACACATTGTTGATTCGAGAAATGTCTGGGCCAGAAAAGATTCCATGCGTCAAGATAGCATAAACTCTGGTGGCTCCAGCTGACAAAAGTTTGTCAGCTGCATGACAGATTGTGCCACAAGTGTCAGCCATGTCATCCACAAGGATAGACATTTGATCCTTCATATCTCCCACCAACACCATGCAGTCCAATCACTGTCCTTCTTCCGTTCTTTGTGAATCAAGGCAAAGTCCACATTCAATTGGTCTGCAATGGAGGTCACTCTCTTAGCTCCACAAGCATTTGGTGAGACAATAGTGCAGTTCCCCCAGTCAGAGATATTCTCCCTTATCCACTTCAGGACAGCTGGCTCTGCATACAAACTCTCCACTGGGATATCAAAAAAGCCCTGAATTTGAGAAGCATGTAGGTCCATGGTGATGATATGATCTGCACCTGCTACAGAGAGCAACAAGCTTGGCCAAGATTGGGGCCCGGCTCTTAGGCTGCCGGGCATAAGGTAAGCATGTGATGACTGCAGTAACCCGACTGGCTGAAGCGATCTTGCAGGAATTAATCATAACCAAAAGCTCCATGAGATTGTTGTTGATTTTGCCACAACCACTCTAAACAATGTAGACATCCTCTCCCCATACACTCTCTCCAATTTCCACACAGGTCTCCTGGTTGCTGAATTTCTTAGTCAACACCTTGCCTAGCTCCAGGCCCAGGCGGTCGGCAATTTTCTGGAATAAGTTCTGGTGGGACCTGCCGCTGAAGATTTTGATATTTGGCATCTTGGCCAGCTACCTTGGGAACTCTTTGCTCAGTGATTGCTGCTGCTGCTGCCAAGGCAAGAACCCAAGTGGGACCAGACACCCAGTACTAACCGCTTCCCATTGCTATTCTGCCTTCTTACATTCCCGTGGGGTGCATGGCTCTCTGGGCTAAATGATTTCTGACGAAGGGGCAAAGACCATTAAACTGGGAATGAATAGTCTCTTTCATAAATAGTGCTGAGGAAACTGGATCTCCATATGCAAAAGAATGAAGGTGGAACCCTACCTCACACCATATACAAAAATCAACTCAAAATGGATCACATACCTAAATTTAATAGCCAGAATTATCAAACGCCTAGAAGAAAATGTAAGGAAATATCTTCAGGACCCTGTGTTAGACAATAGTTTCTAACACTTTACACCCAAAGCACAAGCAACAAAAGAAAAAATAGAAAAATAGGATCTCATCAAAATTAAAAACTATCATCTCAAAGGACTTTACCATGAAAGTTAAATGACAGCCTACACAATGGGAATAAATACTTGAAAACCACATATCTGATAAGAGTTTAATATCCAGAATATATAAAGAAGTCCTTCGATTCAATAACAAGAAGACAAACAACCCAATTAAAAATGGGAAAAGGCTTCAATAGATATCTCCAAAGAAGATATACTAATGGCCAGAAAGCACATGAAAAGATATTCCACATTATTTGCCATCAAGGAAATGCAAATAAAACCACAATGTGATACCATTTCACACACCCTAGAATGGTTACTATTAAAAAAGGAAAATTACAAGTGTTGGAGAGGATACGGAGAATTAAGAACACTCATTCCTAATTGTTGGTGGCAATGCAAAATGTCTATGAAAGACAGTCTGGTGGTTCCTCAGTTTAAGTATAGAATTATTATATGTCACAGCAATACCATTTCTAGATAAATACACAAAAGAAACAAAAGAAGGAACTTGAACAGAAATCTGCACACCGCTGTTCATAGGGACATTATTCAAAATTGCCCAAAGGTGGAAGCAACCAAATTGTCCATCAACCAATAAATGGATAAACATATTTATGCACACAATGGACTGTTATTCAGCATAAGGAGCAATGAAGTCTGATACATGAGATAACATAGATGAACCTTGAAGGCATCATAGTGAGTGAAATAAGCCAGACACAAAAGAATAAGTATTGTATGATGTCACTGATATGAAATAATTAGAACAAGCAATTTTGTAGAGTCAGAATCTAGAATATAAGTTACCAGAGGATGGGGCGGGATAGGGAATGGGAAGTTAAGGCCTAAAATATACAGGGTTCCTATTGGGGAGGATAGAAATGTTTTCATAATGGATGGTGATGATGGTATCATAACATTGTGAACATAATTAACAGCATTGATGGACATATTTGAATATGGTTAAAAGGGGAAATATTACCAGAATAAAAATTTTAAAATATCCATGGAATTGCAAAATACAAACAGTGAACCCTAAGTTAAACCATGGATTGTAGTTAATAGTACAATTACAAAAATATGCTTTCATCAATTGTAAGACATGTATTACATCAGTGCAAGGTGTTAATAATAGGGTAGTATATGAGAACACTGTGTTTTATGCATTTTTCTGTAAACCCACAACTTCTCTAAAAGAAAAAAAGATGGGTCTTTGGCTTGCTTTCAAGTCACAAAGATGTGAGTCCTGTTTTTAAAATATTATCTATGCCTGAAGCTGAGTAAAGCTGACCTTACAGAATGGAGCTGATCATGGCAGGTGGCTATGAGGAAGAGTGGGTGGCAGAAGGAGAAAGAGAGAGATGGGGCAGGTGGTAGTGATATTTTTCATATTACAGAAAGAGTCTTTGCCTTTCAAAAGGATTAATCACAGGATTCCTTTTAAACAGAAAGTTTCAGGCATCTTAAAAAGGATTTGATTTACAAGAAACTTTTCAGGAACACAGCTGTTGGGCAAAGCAAGTTATTTACACTGACTTGAAATCCATTTTATGAGCCAAGAGTCTCCAGTGTTAGGGGTATGATAGAACTCCTTTAGTTTTTAATTGACGAGTGATATTGACTAGCACAGCGAGGGTCCCAGGTATTAGGTGACCAGTGGTTTTCTGCAGTAAATAGGAGTGAATGTACTGAGTGCCTGAGTATTGATTCATTTATGTACTTGTTTGGCTGTTGCTGTGAAGGGCTTTGTACTTTGCAGCTTTAGAGCCAAGCTGCCTTTTACAGAAGGCTGTGTCAGTATGTAATCAACGGGTTGTACAGCATGAATCATCTAGCTCGATGGCCTCTGGGGAGCAGGGCTTGGCCTTGAACATAACTGAGATGTAGACTCAAAGACATCTGGTGGAGGCGAAGAGCAAGGGGGTTGAGGGGCTGCACAAAGGAGGAGATGAGATCACCTTAAAACAAACTGTGGGGTTTCTTTTCAGCCCCTTTCTCCTTCCCATTGAGACTGCTAATAGTTCTCTCCTTCCCAATCATCTCACTCCATTGAGTTTTTATTATCACCTGTCTTATGGAAATTTCTCACGAGGGTCCTTAAATGAATCCCTCTTCCCTTCTCCCTGCAGCAATGTTACATTAGAAGAATGTCAGGTTCAGCTGAGAGTTTCCAGAAAGAGAGAATATAATATTGCTGAGCCTCAAATCTCAACGAGGCAAAGAAACCTATAAATGGCTTTTGTTCTGCATGTTCTAAGACCTACTTTGAATGCTGTCTACAGGATCATCCTCAATGTGGTTAAATAAGCCTATATCTTCTTAGGAGATATGTCTGTACAAGTCCTTTGCCCATTTTTTGTTGTTTGTCATTTTGTTGTTAAGTTGAAGGATTTCTTAATACATTCTGGATATTAAACTTTTATTGGATATGTGGTTTCCAATTATGCTTTCCCGTTGTATAGGTTGTTTATTTTGAATTGATTTTTGTATATCATGTGAGTCGGGGGTCCTCCTTCCTTTTTTGCAAATGGAGACCAAGTTTTACCAGTACCATTTGTTGAACAGACTGTTCATTCCCAATGGCATGATCTTGGCCATCTTGTCAAAAATCAATTTGCCATAAATGTGAGCGTTGATAACTGAGCTCTCAACTCGATTCCATTGGTCTATGTATCTGTCCTTTTGCCAGTACCATGCTGTTTTTATTGCACTACTGATTTTTGGATTTTGATCTTGCACTGTCCCACTTTGCTGAATTAGCTATGGGTGCTTTGTTTTGGATTTTTCAGGATTTACTGTATATTGTACTTCTTTTCCTTACCTAATTGCTCTGGTGAGAACTTCCAGTATAATATTGAATAACAGTGGTGACAGTGGGAATCCTTATTTTGTTCCTGATCTTAGAGGGAAAGCTTTCAGTCTTTTACCATTAAATAGGATGTTAGCTGTGAGCTTTTCATATGTGCCTTTTATCATGTTGAGGAAGTTTCCTTCTATTCCTAGTGTCCTGAATGTTTTTATCAAGAAGGGGTGCTGGGTTTTGTCAAATGCCTTTTCTGCATCAATTGAGATCATCAAGTGTTTTTTTTCCTTCATTATGTTAATGTGGTGTATTACATTCATTGATTTTCTTCTGCTGAATCAACCTTGCATACCTAGGATAAATTCCACTTGCTCATGGTGTATAATTCTTTTACTATACTGTTGGATTCTGTTTCTAGTATTTTCTTGAGGATATTTGTATATATATTCATAAGAGATATTGGTCTATAATTTTCTTTTCTTGTAGTATCTTTATCTGGCTTTGGTTTGAGGGTGATTTTGGCCTTATAGAATGAATTAGGGAGTCTTCCCTCCTCTTCAATTTTTTCGAAAAGTTTGAGCATAATTCAAGTTAAGTCTTCTTGGAATGCTTGTTAGAATTCTGCTGTGAAGCCATCTGGTCCTGGGATTTTCTTTTTTGGTAAGTTTTCAATCACTGATTAAATCTCCTTGCTAGTTATTGGTTTGTTGAGATCTTCTATTTCTTCTCAAGTCAATGTAGGTAATTTGTGCATTTCTAAGAATTTACCCATTTCATCTAGGTTATCTTATTTGCATATGGTTGTTCATAGCATCCTTCCATAGTCCTTTTTAAATTGAATAAACTTTATTTTTAAAGAGGTTTTAGATTGCAGAAAAGTTACATCAAAAGTATAAGGGCATCCCAAATACCCCATCACCTCCCCCTCCGACATTTTCCCGTTAATAGCATCTTACAATTATGTGGCACATTTGTTGCAATTGATGAATAAATATTGAAGCATTGCTACTAACCAAGGTCTATAATTTACATTGAGATTTACACTTAATTCAAATGCCCTATGTTCTGCCTATTATTCCCTCCCCTCTCCCCTCAGAACCTCTGGCAACCACTATCTTTATAGCAATGTTACATGTTCTTCCTTACTACAATATTAAAAAGTTTACATCGTCTGTGGTTGCATTCCCCTCTTACGTTTGTTCATTCCTCAACCATAAGGATTTTGGGATGGTGATGCCCGCTCTGCCTCAGATTGAGAGGGGGCTTAGATCTTATGGGGCAGGTGGAAGGAACTGTTTTGCTTGCAGTTGTAGATACTCTCTGTTTTTTGGGATGGGGGTTGTCTTATATGGTTTCTTTTTGGTCCCTCACTTCTGTTAATGCCAACTTATATATTTATTTGATTTTTCATGATATACCATATTGAAAGCCCTCTCATTTCTATCTGGATATATTTTTCATATATTATCCTGTATTTACCATGGGGTTAAACTTTAACATCCTAAATATATAGCAATCATATTTGGTTTAATACCAACTTAACTTCAGTATCATGCACCTGTACTTTTCCTATACCTTTTGTCCCCCCACTATTTTTTGTACTTTTTACCCCACATCTTTGTACATTGTATGTAAAAAACATAGATTTATTATTACTTTTATGTATTTCATTTTAGCACCTGTAGGAAGTAAGAAGTGGAGTTACATACAAAACAATACAATACAATAATACTTGCATTTATTATTACTCAAATGGTTACATTTCCCATAGGTCTTTATTTCTTTACGCTGCTTTGAACAACTGTCTAAGGTCCTTTCCTTTCAAACTGAAGAACTTACTTTAGCATTGCTTGTTGGGCAGGACTGTGGTGATGAACGCCCTCACCTTTTGTTTATCTTGTAATTTCTTAATCTCTCCCTCATTTTAAAAGAGAGTCTCACCAGATATAAAATTCTTGGCTGCCAGTTGTTTTCTTTCAGCACTTTAAGTATTTCAACTCACTGCCTTCTTGTGTCCATGGTTTCTGATGAGAGATCAGCACTCAATCTGTTTGGGACTCCCTTGCATGAAACACATTGCCTTTCTTTTGCAGCTTTCAGAACTCTCTCCTTGTCCTTTGCATTTGATAGTATAGTCAATATATGATGGGGTGTATGTTTCTCCATGTTTACCCTGTTCCATGTTCTCTGAGCTTTTTGGATGTGCATATTCATGTCTTTTGCTAAGTGTGAGAAGTTATATGTCATTATTTCTTGGAATATTCCTTCTGCTTCTTTTTTTTTCCTTCTCCTTCTTAGACTCACATAATGCATATATGGATGCTCTTGATGGTGTCCCATAGCTGTCTTAGACTATTTCTACTTTTAATGTTTAGTTTTTCTTTCTGCTTCTGAACCTTCTCAGACACTCATTTTGAGTGTCTTGTCTTCATGTTCACTGATTTTTTCTTCTGCCAGCCCTAATCTGCTCTTGAAACCCTTCTGGGCATTTTTATTTCAGTTATTGTAGTCTTCAACTCCAGTAGTTTTGTTTGCTTCCTTTTAAAAATTTCTGTCTCTTTACTTAGACTCTCATATTTCTCATTCATTGTTTGCCCAATATCCTTTTATTATTTCTCTGTATTTTCCTTCATCTTCTTGAGTATTTTTATTATCATTTTTAAAAGGCTTTGTTTGGTATGTCCACATTCTCATCTTTTTCATCGGTGTTGTCTGTATTTTTATCCTCTTCCTTTGGATGTTACAGAAAGGTCCTGTTTCTTTGGTTGGTTTCTCTCTCTCTCTTTATTTTTGCATGCTGTATACGTTAATATTTAAAATGTTAACTCTGAGACTTTTTTCTCCTGAGATGTCTGTTTCTTGATTTTGTAACCAGCTGGTGATATGACAGAGATTTTCTTGAGCTTCAGCCCTCCTCTCAGGAAAGTCTTCCCAAGGCTAATGCAGTGTGCAGGGTTTTCCCTGTCTTTCTGGGCCTCTGTCTTATCCTGGGCTTTTGCTTGTTAGTTGCTTTGGAGTTCCCCTATTTACAAGAGTTTGGTTATCCCCTCTTTTTCCCAGGAGACAGATTTTCCTCTCTTGATTATTTGAAGCCGGCAGGCCTTTGTCCCAGACTGTCTCCCTCTATAGGTTTTAATATTCCTTTCATTGTCTCAAGCAGCTTTTGCCTGGAGGACAAACTCTTGGAGGAGGGGCACTGCAAGAGGACTTTCCCAACCAAAACAAGGCCAGGGATCTATGAAGGGAGAACAGACCACCTTCAAAATGCCCTGGGCAGATGATCAGGAAGGGCACCAAGAGCTTTTCCAATGGATCCCCAAAGCTAAGCTTTCTTCTGCCTAGTAAATGCAGCCCCTCAGCTAACTGTCCCCTGCAGTCCTGAGGGAGTGCTGCATTTTTAAATCTCCACCACTTCTGCTCTTGTCTTTGGAGGGTTGAAACAATGGCTGCTGCTGCTTTTGTCCTGGGCAAGTTCATAAACAGCTACCCTCAAAGCTGGGTCCCCAGGGATCTGAATTCACTACCCAAAAACCATAATCGGTGATTGGCCATGCCCACCCATGTTCTTAGGGAAGATTTTATATTCCTTTCTGTCACCTGTGAGCCATCCAGGGACTGGACCCTGGCTGTGAGAGTGGGGATGGGCTCTGGTAGCTGCTGTGGAGAGAGCAATTTATTGTTGTTTACTGTAATTTATCAACCTCTTCCTTCTGCTCTTCCATGGATGCCGTACAGTGTTCTTCTGGCCTCTGGAGTTTCAAAACAGCTGTTTTAGACAGTTCCTGCCTGTTTAACAGTTATTTTGGTGGAAGGACTGAGTCCTAGGCTCCTAACTCTGCCATATTCCCTGGAAGTCCCCCTTAAGCCCTGAGACTTTAGTGATGTTTGTTACATCATCAGCTATCCCTGACAGATGTTCTTTGACTCAATTGTGAGTAGCTGTAAATCTTGATCTTAAATTGATCTTAGCTGAATAATGTTAACTTATCTTCATTTTATAGTAAGTGTCAAATAATTGCTTAGAAAATAAATTAAAAACATAGAATTTTGGGAAATGAAAGGACTTTTGAGATTTGTCCATTCCAGACATTTACTGTTGACATTCTGCTATAATTGCTAGTTCACACATCTTTCCATCTATCATCCCTCTGTCTGTCTATTAATCTACCTCAAATTGATATATTTCAAGTAAATTTTCACTATAGCATTCAAAAATGATTATCATTTGTATTGCTGATCTTGGCCTGGGTTGGACAATTGTGTTCTTGAGTCCATATGAGTTTGAGGCTCAAATGAGATAAAGAATATTCAAAAAGTTAAAAAGCAGGCAGCACTCAAATATTCTTATCTAATCAATGTTCATTGAGAATATTAGAGACAGGCACAGTTTTGTGTGTAGGCTTGGGAACACAAAGATCAATAACTGCTTCTGCATTGGAGGAACTTGGGAGCTTCACTTTTGGGACGAAGTCTAGGCTTCTCTTTGCTAGACTTCTATCTGTAATTTCAAAATTGCTTTCAAGATAACAATGACCAGCCTTTATACTAGTATACTAGACATATGCACAGGCATTTGAACTTGTTAATTTGCTCATTCATTCCTTCTCTTAAGACTTCCAAGGTATTTCATCTTCAGTTGTAGTATAGATATGTCCTTTCTAAGAACACAATTTGCTCACACACACAAGCTCACATTCATGTGAATGCAGCAGACCTGATGCACAATAGAGTTTCGAAGAAACAGATTATTAGGAAGGATGGTGTGGAAAGGAATGAGGTCTACCTAACTCTGAGTTCTCCAATGCAATTTATGCTTTTAGGACCAATTTTGGGGGGATGGGGAGAAAAAGTGTCTCTTTGCCAGCATGAGCCAGGGCTGAAGAGCAAAGCAGTTTCATGACCAAGGGGCAGAAGAGGTGGCACGCTGGGCTGGGAGTATCCAGGGCAACTCGAATGCCTGGTGAAATTAATAACCATGCTTTTCAGGTCTTGGTTCTTTCCTTTGGTAGGGGCCGGGAAAGGCTGTGCTTGACTCCTTAATTTAACGAATTTTCCAGTTGATATATTATGTCAGGAGGCACCAGCCCCATCCTGTTACTTAACTCAGCAAGGCTAACTCAATGGGGCATGACAGGCTTTCATGATACCTGGTGGCTGGGAGGGCTTTGAGGACCCCCTTGGAATACAGAGCAGTGTTTGATGCAAACAGCTCCTCCTAATAGACAAAACAATGTACCCCTCCAGTGTTATGCCCCAAAGGCAAGTTTGCCTTGGTACCACATCATCTCCTCAGCCCTGCCTTCCGAATCATAGTGTCGAATGGCCTGCAGGAGTGTAGACTGACTTTGGAGCCAGATAACCGGTGTTCAAATTCCAGCTCAGCCACTCATAATTGACATATCTGACCTGTGCCTCAGTTTTCCTCATCTTTAAAGTCATAAGGATGTTGACTGGCTAAAGTAATCTGTGTCCAGTGTTTAGAACAGTGCCTGGCATATGATAAGTGCTTGATGAATGTTATTTATAATGCTATTGTTATTCCTGCTATTTGTAGGGTTCACTGAGAGCTGGACATTCCTGTAGGAAAGGTGCAGTGGTGGCATGAGGGCAGCAGAGTGGTGGAGGAGGCCAACATGTAAAGATAACTTAATGATTCTGTGGCTGGAAGTAGCTGCATTCCCAATTCTCAATACCTCAACCACCCCACTCCCACTCTGCTGCCCATCTTTCAATCTTTCCCATCTCAGTAAATAGCATGTCCACTTACCCCATTACAAAAGCCAGTGATCTGGAGGTCTTCTTTAACTTCTCCCTTTGCCTTCCTTTCCCAGCCAATTACCAAGTCCTGCCATCTCTTGGATTAACTAATTAATTAATTCCTTGAATAAATATGAATTGAGCTTCTACTGAGTGGTTGGGAAATGGCCGGGAACGAGCAGGGAGGTCATGAGGACCTTGTGAGGACTTGAGCTTCTACTCAGAGGTCAGTGGGGAGCCATGGGAAGGTTATGAACAGGGGAGAGGTATGACTTGATAGGCGTCTTAACAAGATTGCTTTGCCTACTGAGTTGAGATAAACTGTGGAGCCAAACCACCCGTAGGGAGTTATTGCCTGGAACCCCCTGATTCCCCAGTCTTACTCCCCCCACTGTGGAACAGTTCCCTGGTGCCTTTAGAATAAAATACGACCCCCATAACACAATTCACAAGGTCCTGCCTGACCTGACTCCCTGCAACCCCACACTACTCTCCATTTCCCTCACCTTTCCCCAGTCACTTTTTGTTTCAGTCACACTTAATTTCTTCATTTCCTGAACCTCATGTTGACATGACCTGTCCTTGCAGAACTCCCAAATCCAGTATGATTGGCCCTATGATGTGTTGCCAGCCTCCCTGAACCCCCAACATATACCTATTATATTGCCATTGGTTGCTTCTTCTCCCCACTCCCCTCATCCTAGCTCACCCCAGCATGCACACATACATACTCACACACTCGCACGCATCTGCACACACATGCATGCATACATGCACATGCACTCACACATACACACAAATATACTCATATGCAAGCACACACACATACTAATGTGCATGGAAACATGCCCACACGTGAACACACTCACACACGCACACACATATACTCACACACATTCACTGATAGTCCCAAACAAACGAATGCCTGCAAATCACTGGACTAGCACTTTATTCCCTATCTCTAAATTTCATGAAAACCCTGGGATATTTGTAAATTATCCTCCTTATACTGTGGGTGAAATGGAAGTGGGGAGGCCTTGCTTGGGGCCTCAAGTCACTTAACTTCTCTGAGTTTAGTTTCCTCCTTCATAGTTGGGATAATCATATGAACCTTCAAAGAGAGGCTGGAGGAAGACACCCCACTGTGCTGGGAATATTGCTCCTTGCCCTTGCCCTCCCTTCATCCACCCCATCAGCCCCTGCCCCAAAGAGGATTGTATAGAATCCTGTGGACCTTCTCTTCCTTCTGAGAGGAGATGTCTGAGCCTTGGGGGTCCTTCAGCAGCCAGGGTGGCAGGGAGAGAAGCTGGGAGAGGCAGCAAGAGGCCCTGATCCCAGCAAGATGTGGGTCAAGATGCCCATCAAGCCTGCTGAAGATAGTCACACTTATGGGGAACATCCAGGTGCTGCTGAGTTTGGAGCACAGCTCCCCAGCCTAAGGCCCCATCCTACATCCACGGGGTGGCCTGGTCAGCTGGGCTCAATTGTCTCTCTAGCCCCATACACTCCTGTGACTATTCCGAGGCCCTAAGGGGGTTGGTTACACATGCTGCAGTATAGATGATCTCTACTGGAAGGGTTCCCCCAAACATCATTCTGCCTGTATCTCTTACCATGTCTTTCACTCACCTTGGCAAAACCCTTTTTCACACTGTTCCACTAAAATTCAATCTAACAGCTGAAAAGGACTTTTGTTTTTAAAATTCTACTCATCTTTTAAGGTCTGGCTCAGATTTTACCACTTCCAGGAATCTCTTTTTGATTTCTTCTTCCCTACCCAGAGGAATTAATTGCTTCTTTTTCTACATTCTTGTTTGTACTTGTTAGCATTTGACTCACTCTGCTCATTTGGCAGGCAAAGTGAATGAGGAAAGCAGACTGGGTGTGAGGTGTTAGGGAATGGAAGGGACTATGGCAAGGTGGAGAGCTTGTGCCCACGTAGAGAAGAGCCAGTTCTTGTCTCAGTTCTTTTTGACTGTCACCATGTGGGGAGATGGGTTCAGTACTGACAGATCTGATATTTTTTGGAGAAGCCAGAAATTGGTTTTGAATATGAAATTTCTTGTCTTTTCAATGTTAACAAATCCAAATTATAAAAACTACCACCTGGTCTAGACAAAATACACCTAGGGCCAAATCAGTTTCTGGCCCTTTTTTATTTTATTTCTTTAAAAGTGAGTTAACCAGGTTGACCAGAAGTTGTCAACTGTGAATTAGTCTTCTTTGGGGAAGTTCTACTACCCAGAAGTCCCTGATGGACCATGGGTCTCACAAAAGTAGGGTTCTAATATCAGGTCAGTTTCCAGAGATGGCTTAAGAAGGCTCGTTCCTGGAGTGCTGAAATACCCTCATGAAAACTCAATTATTATCGGTGCCCAGTGCCTGGCACAGAGTAGGTGCCTAATAAATGTTTGTGGAATGGATGTATATCCTATGAGCAAGTTCACTTGTTTTAGAGCTGCAGGGAGATGGACCATTTGGCATTCCAATAAGGAGTCCTGCAGAACCAGATTTCTCCATTTTCTGGCTATGAACTTGGACAAGTTATTTAGCCTCTTTAATTCTGTTTCTTCATCTGAAAAATGGGGATAATAATTAGTTATTTCCAGTTTGCTGTGAGGATAAGAAATAATGTAGTTAAATGCTTGGCATATAGTAGACACTCATTTAATGACAGCTAGTAAAGCAAGGGTTGCACGAGAACATTGCATCTTCCTAGCTACAGAGGTTGGTTTATGGGTAAGCTTGTGACCCAAGAAGGGCCATCAGAGCTAACACTGTCCTCTGCTGGGACTTTTGCTGGAATTACTGTCAAAGAAAACCCTCTCCCCTGGGGAGGATAAAATGGCAAGATGTAAGCTTGGAACTGGAGCTGCTGAGAACCCACCCTTGTGGTACATGAGGACAGCCTACCCGAGAAGGAAGTGAATTAGAAGAAAGCAGAGCCTAAGTAGAGAAGCTAAGGCTTGTATTTTTCGAATGTTCAGATCCATCTGTGCCTGAGCTGAACCACCCCTCAGCTTCTCAGTGAAGGGGACCAGTAGTACCTCTCCTTTCTTGCTTAAGCCAATTTCA
The DNA here is from genome assembly GCA_029593785.1 of Cabassous unicinctus. Classification (NCBI taxonomy): domain Eukaryota; kingdom Metazoa; phylum Chordata; class Mammalia; order Cingulata; family Chlamyphoridae; genus Cabassous; species Cabassous unicinctus. The sequence continues at coordinate 22,355 of JAQZBX010012626.1, read as the reverse complement.
GTTGGGTTTCTGTCATCTGTACCAAACAGACCCCTTAGATATAAACTCCTCTGGTGAGTGAGAAAGGGGGCCTGAGGATGGCAATTAGCTCCCCCTAAATGCATGTGCTTAGTGGGGATTTGGAAGAGTGATTTCTGTGTCAATCAGAGGTCTACATTTCTGCAGCTGATAATTTATTGATGGGTCACAGTTGTTTTCATGAGTCCAATTTAGCTCAGGTGGAAGGATCACCATACGGTAGTCTAGCCTCCCAGTCAGAACAGTGGAGCAGAGGCTGGGGGAATGCTGTGTTTGCATGAGCTTAAGGTGAATTTGTTTTCATAGATTCCTGACTCCAAAACTTTAGCCAACAGGAGGGTCTTTTTTTACAAGATTCATATCAGAGCCAGAAGTGACAAGAGAGATACAGTGGTTTCACAACAAGGGTTGACAGCCAACTGCAGCCCCTGGCATCTCGGCTCACCTTAAAAGCCTTCATTCAAGGTATACAGATATTCTTGTCTGTCCTTAGCTGCTCTGGTTCCCAATCAACATCAGGGTTTCATAAGCTGTGACTCAAAGTCATCCATCAGGGCACAGCAGCCATAACCCTGGCCTCAGACACCCTGGTGCAGACTCATCGCATTTCAAAGGCATTTCTGAACCGTTTTCACATGTCTCTACCCTCAGGCCTTCCCTGCACACCACCCTGTGCTCTGCCAAAGGGAGCTAAAATAAGCCCTTGCCTTGCCAAACCACTCAAGCACGGCTGACACAGTGTGCTGCAGCGAGAGACTTGGATTGGGTGGGGGTGGGCACGGTGCAGGAAGAGGAAAAGATTGCATGCTAAATCTCTTCTTCTCAAAGAGGGCTTGGCAGAAAACCTGTGTTTCAGGCTTATTTTGACAGTTCCAGGCCAGGAGTCACAGGTCTGTAGCTGGAGAATGCACAAGAAACACAATTTCGTTATCCCATCAAAATATTCCTGGTTGGGGCAAGATGTGTCATTATTGGCATCAAAAGAGAAAAAGAAATACATGGTCTGGTTCAAATGCTGAAGCTGTTATCATGGGAAGGAGCATGGACATGTATCAACAAATAGTTATATATCTATGTTATATATATATTTATTGTTAACACACATTTATAATAAATAGATATTTATTAACAAATATTTATTGAGCACTTTGCATGTGCCAGGCACTGTGCTAAAATTTACAGGCAGGAGCTAAGTGATGCTCTGATCATCCGGAGGCAGGTCATTCTTATTATGCCCATTTTAAGGATGAGGGAGGACAGGCCACACACCCACCGTTGCAGAGCAGTGAGTGGTGGAGGCGGGATTTGAGCCAGTTTGCCTGTTGCCAGAGCTCATGCATGTCCCGGCAATGCTGAGCTGTTGGAGCTGTAAGGCATGGAGTTCTGTGTCCCAGCTCTGTGCTGGTGGGGCACACTCATTATCTCATTTAATCTTTACAACCCTGAGGCGTAGGAATTTTTAGCTCTGCTTTACAGATGAAGACACTGAGGCCAGGGAGGTTTAGTCAACCCAAGGTCACACCAGCCTCAGGTGACAAACTCAGGCTAGACAACAGAATTTCCTGATTCCAAGCTGGGGCCTTTTCTACTGATTTCTACCAACATAGAAGGCTGAAAGGACCAGCTGTTCTGCAAGAGCTGAATTCAATATAGAGGCAAGCAGAACGTCCTTATCTTTCCTTTTCCTTTCTGTTTCTGATCCTTTTTAAAATGCAGGGAAGTAGAACAGGTTGTCCTGAAGGGGACCCTCTTTGTTGGAGTACTTTGCTTGCAGCATGGTAACAGACTTGAGCTAGATTGAGAAAAAAGGGGTTCATTGGAAGGCTGTGTGGTTTATTATTATTCATTGAACAAGTATTTATTATGCTCCTAATTTCTGCCAGGCATTGGTGCTGGGATAGGTCAGAGAACAAAACAGAAGAAAATACCTGCTCTTGTGGAAATTAGTTTCTTGTTGGGGAGGGGGAAGGGTTGGCAGGTGGAGAGACAGTAGACAACAAACAAAAAATAAGTAAGTTATATGTTATGTCAGAATTGATAAGTTCTGTGGAAAAAATAAAAGCAAAGCCAAAATCAGGAGTGCTAGGGAGTGTCATTTTTAATAGGGTGATAGGGACAGGCTGCATCAAGAAGGGGAGATTTGAGCAAAGACTTAAAGCTGGGCAGGGGTTAGCCATGCAGGTATCTGAAGGGCAGAGGCTTCCAGCCAGAGCTCTGGAAGATAGATGCATGTCTGGCAAGTCTGAGGGCCAGCAGGGAGGCCAGTGTGCTGGAGCAGAGTGAATTGAGGGGACTCGCAGGAGAGGAGGTCGGGGACGTAAAAAGGCTCCAAATCACGGAGGCTCTTGTAGGCCAGGGCAGGGATTTTGGACATGACTCTGAGTTAAATGGGGAGCCTCGAGGGTCTGAACAGAGGAGAGACATGCTCCTCAGTTCATTCCAGAAGCTACTCTCTGGCTGCTGAGGGATGCAGAATATAAGAAATGACGATGGGGAAGCGGGAGTGGCTCAGTCGATAGAGCCCCCGTTTACCATATGGGAGGCCCTGGGTTCACTTCCCGGGGCCTCCTTGTGAGAGCAGGCCGGCCCGCGCGGCGCGAGGGGCTGATGCAGCGGGACCTCACAGCAAGGGGAAGATAAGCAGACACGGAGAAGACACACAGTGAATGGACACAGCAAGCACAAGCAGCAAGGGGGGGATAAATAAATCTTATAAAAAAAAAAAAGAAATGACGATGGAAGCAAGGAGGCCAATTTTGAGGATATAGCAGTAAATCCTGCATGAGATGATAGTGGCCAGGATGTGGTGAGATGTTGGATTCTGAATATGCTTTGAAGTGAAAGTCAGCAGGATTTCCTGATAGGTTGTGTGTGGAATGCAAGAGAAAAACTCCAAGCATTTTGGTCAAAGTAACTTGAAAAATGGAGTTGCTATGCACTGAGATGGGAGGGTTTTGGCTAGAGCAAGTTTGGGGAGAATATCAGGAGTTTGAATGGGAGTTTGCATTGTCAACTAAATATTCAAGTGAGATGTCAAGTATGCAGTTGAGTATAAAAGTTGAGTTTGAGAAAGGAATCTGGGTAAGAGATATAAAGTGTTCACAGAACTCAAAGTATCTGAAAAAGAAAAACGGTTTTTGAAAGGGCAGAAACTTTGACAATTTCTCAGAAGCAGGAACATCAAGGATTTTCCCCAAAGGAAAGTGAGAATGTTCTTAGCAAATAAGGTGCAACTGAGCTAAAATGCAGACAATAACTGGAGACGTCCACTCCAGGGTCTTGTCCTGGGCATCTCAGACATTTCTTTCCAAGTCTGCCTGCTATTGTCAAATGAGTGCAAGAGATGTTCCTGACAGCCTGCTTTCCCATCTGCTCAGAAAAATCTCCATGTCTGGGTGAAGAGTGATGGCATGTTTAGGCTATCTTATTAAACACCATTTATCTCCTAAAAACAGTCAGCAACATGTTTAATCAAAGTCAGGGCAGATGTGATCTGCAACATTCCAAAGTCACTTTTCATCCTGCTCTGTCTCCCTTAGAGAGAAACAACCCCTTACCCTCATCCTGAATCCGGGAGAAAAGTGATGCACTAATACAGAGGCATCTAGGTCACAGGGAAAGAGCTGGAAGGGTCCACCCCTCACCATCCCTGACAACTCTACCCCTTCTCCTCAGTCTCCTGGGACTTTGGAAATGGAAAGAAAAGAGAAAACCAAAACAGGCATCCAAGAAAGTTTAAAGTTATCCTATTCCTAGTAATATGGGGCGGGGTGGGGGGTGGGTTTTAACAAATCAATTTTATTGATACATATTAATAAAACATAAATCCATCCAAAGTATACAATTAATGGTATTTGGTGTAATCATGTATATGTGCATTCATCACTTCAGTCATTCTTAGTGCATTTCATTATTCCAATAATGATAATAATAAAAAACAAATAAACAAACAAAAAAACCTCATCACTTAATCTCTCTATGCTTCCTCTGTGGTACATAGCTGCTATTCTTTTTCCTTCTCTCTAGTATATTTGTATTTATATTTTATAAAAACCATCTTATATATGCAATATCACCCATATTCGTGTTTTATATGAGGCTTCACTATCTTATAGTTACAGTTTTTAGCTTTCCTTCTAGTAATATACATGATCTTAGACTTTTCCTTTCAACCACTGTCATGTCCATATAATAGCTCTGCTAGTCACAAACACCATGATGGGCTTTGACCATTTCTATTCATTTCCAAATATTTACAAACACTCTTTTTTACCATTTCTGTACAGATTAACTTTCAGCTTTCCATTCTCTACCCTCCTTCTATTTTCTGGTGACCTATATTCTAATTATTAACTCCGTGAGTATACACAATATATTTAGTTCATAGTAGCACAATCACACAGTATGTGTCCTTTTGTGTCTAGCTGGCTTTACTCAACATAATGTCCTCCAGGTTCATCCATGTTGTCATATGCTTCACCACTACATAATATTCCATCATGTGTATATACCACTATTTGTTTATCCAATCATCAGTTGATGGACACCCGGGTTGTTTCCAACTTTTGCAATCGTGAATAACACCTCTATGAATATTGGTGTTCAGATGTTTATTCATGTCACTGCTCTCAGTTCTTCTGGGTATATTCAACTTTTATATTCAACTTCCTTAGGAACTGCCAAACAGTCCTCCACAGTGGCTGTACCATTCTACAAACCCACCAACAGTGAATAAGCGTTCCTATCGCTCCACATCCTCTCTAACATTTACAGTTTTCCAACCTTTTAATAGTGGCCAGTCTAATAGGTGTGATATGATATCTCATTGTGGTTTTGATTTGCATTTCCCTAATTGCTAGTGATGTTGAGCATTTTTTCATGTGTTTCTTCGCCATTTGTATTTCCTTTTTGGACAATTGTCTTTTCAAGTCTTTTGCCCATTTTTTAATTGGGTAGTTTGTCTTTTTATTGTTGAGTTGTATGATCTCTTTATATATCATGGATATTAAACCCTTACTGGATATGTGATTTCCAAATATTTTGTCGGGTGCCTTTTCACCCTTTTGACAAAATCCTTTGAGGTGAAAAAATGTTTAATTTTCAGGAGGTCCCATTTTTCTATTTTTTATTTTGTTGCTCATGCTTTGAGTGGAAGGTTTAAGAAACTACCACCCACCACAAGATCTTGAAGATGTTTTCCTACATTTTCTCCTAAGAGTTTTATGTTTGTCGCTTTTACATTTAGGTCCTTGATCCATTTTGGGCTAATTTTTGCATAAGGTGTGAGATAGGGGTTCTCTTTCTTTCTTTCTTTTGAATATGGATATCCAGTTCTCCCAGCACCATTTGTTGGATAGACTGTTCTGGCCCAGTTGGGTGGACTTGACAGCCTTGTCAAAAATCACTTGACTATAGATGTGAGGGTCTATTTCTGAGTTCTCAATTCAGTTCCATTGGTCACTCTCTCTGTCTTTATGTCAGTGCTATGCTGTTTTTACCACTGTAGCTAAGTAACATGCTTTAAAGTCAGGAAATGAGTCCTCCAACTTCGTTCTTCTTTATTAAAGACATTTCTAGTTATTCGGGGCCCCCTACCCTTCCAAATAAATTTGATAATTGGTCTTTCTATTTCTGCAAAAAAGGCTGCTGGGATTTTTATTGGGATTGCATTGAATCTATGAATCAGTTTGGATAGAATTGACATTTAACGATATTTAATCTTCCAATCCATGAACACAGAATGGCCTTCCATTTATTTAAGTCTTGTTCAGTTTCTTTTAGCAATGTTTTGTAGTTTTCTGAATACAGGTCCCTAATATCCTTGGTTAAGTTTATTCCTACATATTTGATTGTTTAGTTGCTATTATAAATAAAATTTTTTTTCTGCTTTTCTCCTCAGATTGCACATCAGTAGTGTATAGAAACGCTATTGATTTTTGCATATTAATCTTGTATCCCGCCACTTTGCTGAGCTTGTCTGTTAGTTCTAGTAGCTTTGTTGTGGATTTTTCAGGATTTTCTACATATAGGATCACATCATCAGTGAATAGTGAAAGTTTCACCTCTTCCTTTCCTATTTCGGTGCTTTTTATTTCTTTATCTAACCTAATTGCTCTCGCTAGAACCTTTAGCACAAAAATGAATAACAATGGTGACAGTGGGCATCCTTGTCTTGTTCCTGATCTCAGTGGGAATTCTTTCAGTCTTTCACCATTAAATACAATGCCAGCTGTAGGTTTTTCATATATGAACTTTACCATATCGAGAAAGTTTCCTTCTATTCCTATCTTTTGGAGTTTTTTTTTTTTTTATCAAGAAAGTGTGCTGTATTGCATCAAATGCCTTTTCTGCAACAATTGAAAGTATCATGTGATTTTTCTTCTTCAATTTATGAATGCGGTTTATTACACTAATTGGTTTTCTTGTGTTGAACCACTGTTCCATACTGGAATAAAACCCATTTGATCATGGTGTATAATTGTTTGAATGTGCTTTTGGATTCTGTTTGCAAGTATTTTGTTGAGGATTTTTGCATCCATATTCATTAGAGATATTGGTCTGTAATTTTCTTTTTTCATAATATCTTTATCTGGCTTGGGTATTAGAGTGATGTTGGCTTCATAGAATGGGTTTGGTAGTGTTCTTTCCTGTTCAATATTTTGGAAGGGCTTGAGCAAGATTGGTATTAGATTGTCTTTGAATGATTGGTAGAATTCACTTGTGAAGCCATCTGGTCCCCGGCTTTTCATCTTTGGGAGGATTTGATGACTCTTTCAATCTCTTCACTTGTGATTGGTTTGTTGAGGTCTTCTATTTCTTCTAGGGTCAGTGTAAGTGGTTCATGTGTTTCTATGAATTTGTCCATCTCCTCTACATTGTCTAATTTTTTGGCATACTGTTGTTCATAGTATCCTCTTATGATCTCTCTTATTTCTGCAGTCAGTGTTAATGTCCAAGGGAGGGGGAGTTTAAACCATAGAAGGATCAAATCACTGCTTTTCCCATGTTGGAACTTTCTAGTAGAGATCACCATATGTTGAATGGACTGGGTCCATTTCTCAGGTTCTGGGTTTTCAAGAGATTATAGCTTTTTAGTCTTTAAGAAAAGTACCCAGAGAGTCTGTGCTTTTGTTTCTCCATTTCTACCGATGAACATCTGAGGGAATAATCTGTGTCCTTATTTAAGGGTTTAAGATTCTTTTAACAAAATGCTGAAATTTAACTGTTTTGCCTTTCTTTATAAGAAATGATAAGGGAGGTGGAAGGTTTTAATAGTCCTAAAAATAAAGGGCATCATTCATTTCTAGCTGTGTTGGAAAGAACAGGAAGGAAGGGCAATGAAGAATTAAGAGACAATTATGACTCAACTCAATGTTTATAAAGTGTTTTCAAAATAATTTCATCTTAATAGCCTAACAGAGGAAAATATTTATAGATTTTCCCTGAGTGGGCAAACCTGTGGAACATCTTTGGCAGTGTTTGGACATCTTTGCAGCTCCAAGGTAATGTTTCATTTTCTTCCAACATATCGCCTCATCTACTTTTTTTTTTTTTTTCAGATTAATTTTTTCTTAATTTGTGTAAATCCACTTGTCTCTTGTATTTATTATTCCCAGTTAAAAGTGTATTTAATGAGGGCTTTGTATATTATAAATACACAATTTTCTAGTTATGGAAATTTGAAATACTGTGGCTTTTAGCCTCATCTACTTTTTTAAGGAAACATTTGCTGAGGAAAATTTTAAAAATCTTTCCTCCTGGAACCAAATGATTTGGTGTTTGGGATGCTGACCAATTAAATGTGGCTCCCAAAATATATTTAACCTTGAAAATGCTATCTTTTCAAACAGAAATGCAGCCTTAGGGCAAGAGGGTGACTTATTACCTCTGGAAATACTGTGCTAGTCTATAACCTGTCCATCCACTCAACAAATATCTATTAAGTTCTTACCAATATTCAGTGCCAGCCTACAGGAAGTCTAGTGGGAAAAGAAACAACTAAATGGACAATTACCATCCAGTATAATAGGTGCTACAATAGTAATAACCAGAGGGTCTGGAAGATTGGGGGAGAATTCTCTCATTACAGCTGACCTTAAGGACTGATAGGGATTATGAGGTTGGGAGAGAATGGGGGAAGATGGCAGAGAGGGATGTGCAAACAAGCTAAGTTTGTTCAGAGAACTCAAGGTGCAGCATTTTGGCTGAGCACGGCATTGTCCAATTGGTCACATTCTGGATGCCCATGGTGAGAATCTGTTTGTGTTCAAGGCCAAGTCTGAATTCCCTGTAAGAAGCCATCTATATATTAGGGAATGGCTGAGTCACTTATTTTCCTTAATTTTAATTTTTAAAATCGTTTCCCCTCACATTCCTCCCCTTTAGTCATTTTCTGTTCAGAGCCTGAGACGCCATGTTGTTTTCACTGTATTTCTTTGGGTACAAGTGAAAATAACTCACTCTCCAAACAATATCAGTAAGAGAGTCTAGATTTCGTGAAAGAAATAATTTTCCAAGATTAATTTGAGTTTCATTTCATTGTCTCCTGTTCATCCTTCACTTTGTAAGACTCTTAAATAAGGATTCTCCTTGCCAAGGAACAGCCTACTGTTAAAAATTCTCATCATTTTCCTTCTTCTTTTCTATGCCGGAGGCAACTTCCTATGAAAGTGTGTGCACAAAGGAAAATGGACATTTTTCTGCCTAACTCAGAAGCTGTGGGTTTTATTCCTAACATTCAAAAAGAACCATGCACAGCAAGGTTCCCGAGAGCTGGCCTATAAATCTCCAAAAGCATCCAAGGGTAGAGGCACTGTGTTTTAATATTAATAGGCTGCTGCAGTTTGGCTCTCTAGAGGAATTTTCAAAAGGCTCATTTTCCTGCCTCCTTTCTCCTCCTTACCCTTCATTGCTTTTTTATTTTTTAAGTTTGGATTGCTTAAATCAAATAGAGAAAAAGCAAATTTGTCTCTGGGAGGACAGTTTGCATTTCTTAAAACTTCCAAGTCCTCATGGGTAGGTGTTCCACCAGGGCAAGTTTCAGACATTCTTTTCTCTGCTTGTTCTCTGTGGAAAGAGTCTCTGTGTAAAAGGCTTACAGAGTCAAAAAAATATATCTGTGCTTTTTAAGAGGGAAGCAGGGCATTTCCCCTCAGCATCTTTTGTCAAGTGAATGATGGGGCTGCTCCCAGTCTTGATGCTCATGTTTGATGTGGAAGTCCCATCAGAAATATGAGAGGACCTGCCATTGAGGACCCTCATATTTGTGAGACTGCTATGCTTGAATTCTTTACATTCTGATTCTTCTAAATTATTTAAGGCCAATGTTCAACTTATGTAATACGGTGAAATAAATCACAGATGTACAAAGGATTTGTAGAGAAAATTCAGAGTATTCAGAAAAGTTGAGAGATCCCAGTAGGGTAAGGGTCTTGAGAGGCACCCAAATTACACAAAAATTTGTACACTTCCTGGAAGAAAAGTTCAGAAATTCAAAAAATATTTAGGGAACACCTATTTTCTGCAATAGTTTTCAAATGATCTGATTGCTTAACTAGGCAATCCAAGAAAATAAACCAAATAATTTTAATTCTGATGCAAGTTGAATAAAATGGTTAGATACAAAGTTCATAAATATAAATAATTAGTTATCCTATATAACATTAATAACCACTTAGAAAACAAAAGGGTAAAAGAACCCATAAACGGCAGAAAGAATAAACGTAATGCTAAAGACCTATGGAAAAAAATCAACAATTATTGATGGATATAAAAGGACATATAAAAAAAAAGTTGGAGATATATATTGTGTCTTGGATGGGAAATCTCAAAGGTATAAAAATACGAATTCTTTCCAATTAAGCTATAAATTCAATTAAAATCACAATAGGGGACTTAAGATGTTTGTCTATTGTATATGTGTTAGAGAAACATGGGAAAAACTAGCCAAAAAAACAATTGCCATTGAAGATAACCAAATTGATGTTACAAATCATTTTTAATGAATGACAATAAAATCCCTAAAATTGGACAGCACTATACCCATTAAATATATGTCCCAGAGACTTAAATCTTCTGTTTGTTCATATGCCGGTTGAGCCCTGAATCTCAGCAGAGTTACAGCCAATACCTACTCTCCAGTTCCTCGGATCCTCCCCGGACAACTAACAAAATGATGATGATGGACAGCCCCTATCCCAGAAAACAAAGAGAATCTACAACTGCAAGCAAAACAGCCACATCCATTTGTCCCATAAGATCTAACCTCCTTCTCAATCTGAAGCAAAGCAGGCAACACCATCCCCAAATCCTTAAGATTGAGGAATGAACAAACATAAGGGGAGAATGCAAACATGGCCCAAAGTTGACTTATTATTATTGTAGTATCAGAAGAACTTGTAACACTAATATAAAGATAGTGGTTACCAGAGGTTCTGAGGGAAGAGGGAGGGAAGAATATGTGGAACACAGGACATTTTTAAGACATTGGAATTGTTCTGCATGATTTTGCAATGATGGATACAGGCCATTATGCATTTTGTCAAAACCTATAAAATTGTACGGTGCAAAGTATAAACCATAATGTAAACTATAGAGCATGCTTAGTAGCAGTGCTTCAATGTTTGTTCATCAATTGTAATAAATGCACCACACTAATGTAAGATGTTGTTAATAGGGGAAAATGTGAGATGGGAAGGAAGTGGGGTATATGGGAAGCCCCTCTATTTTCAATGTAACTTTTCTGTAATCTAAAACTTCTTTAAAAATAAAGTTATAAAAAGAAAAAAATTGGATATGGTCAAAGTTGGTACTCGGAGGGAAATTTATAGGTTTAAAGGCATACACTGGCTATCAAGAAAGAGGGAAAATTAATGAATTCATCTTTAATATAGAAATCTAGAAAAGGCAAAAAATAAACCAAAGAAAGAATGTTATGTAAAATTAATGAAAATTAATTTCTATTAATTAAATAAAAATAAACTAATTAAAATTGATTAATAAAATCAAGTTGACTGAGGGTTATGAAAATCTTGGGAAGACCAATAATCATGCCAGAAATGGAAAAGACACAAAAGTATAACTCTAAAAGGTACAGTTAGTTTAAGTCAGTTCTACCAAACCATGAAGGAATGCATAATTTCCATGAAATACTTTCAGGATTATAGACTAATATAAAAGGGTTCTAATCTATTCTGAGTTTATCATAATATTAGCAAAAATATTACATGTAATATTATGTAATATTACAAAGAAAGCCTACACAAATATCTTACATGAATATAGATGCAGAAAATCTGGATTGGAGATGTTGGGATAAACCACCTCTCCATTAAATTAAGCATTAAGTTAAAGTAATATTACATCATGACCAAGTATGGTTTACGAATGCCTTGTGGTATGTATTTATATAACAGATTAAAGAATAAACACTATATTATCATTTCCATCAACTCAGGAAAAACAATTTATAAAATCAAAACCCTTTTCTTATGAAAAAAAAAAAAGCTCTCAGTAAGCTAGGAATAGAAGGAAAATTCTTCAACTTGCCAAAGTGTATGTATCAGATGCCCTAACATGATATGTTAGAGGATTCCTACTACAATAAGGAGCAAGGTAAAGATGCCCATTAGCGCTGTGACTATTTGCACGGGAGGAGGTATGGCCAGTCGGGAGCAAATTTGGGAGATAAGGTAGAATAGACAGAATCACATTACCTATCAGTGTGGGGGTGAAGGGAGAGACACCTAATTCTAACATGAGGCCAAGTTTTCTGGATTGGGCATCTGTTGGGGTGAGGGGTGTTAGCGAGAATAGGAGCATAGTAAAAGCAGGTCCAAGGGAACTAAGAAAACAAACACTGAACATGCTGCGTTTGAGATCCCCGTTGAGATGACAATTGGCGAAGAGATTCCAGCTGGAGAGAAGTCCAACTTGGAGATATCAGTTTGGGAGAATTCAGCACAAAAATGGTAAAGGAAGTGGCAGGAGTAGACAAGCATGCCGGGAGCAGCAGATGAAAATGATCCTGCAGTCTACGCTCAGCTGGAGTGAACAATGTACATTTCCCAAACCTGTTACATTTTTTTTCTTCTCAGTGCATTTGCACATACTGCTTCCTCCACCAGGAAATCCGCCCCCCCCCCCGCCCCCATTCTGGCTTCGTTTGGCCGACTCTTACTTAGTTATAAACACTTCATTCTCTGATCAACCACAGTGAGGGTTGGTTGCACCTTCTGTGCTCCCATAGTTTTGG
>JAQZBX010012625.1:28514-41072 GCA_029593785.1 Cabassous unicinctus | reverse complement strand
AATCTGGGAATCCAAGAAGAATTTTGCCATGGGGAGGAATGTTTGGAGAAGAGGTGAGGTCAAAATAGCTCACCAATTTTCCAGTTTTTCAACTTCTTGTTTTGGTCCTCTACTTTTGAATTCCTACATTACAAGCAATAGATAGATAGATAGATAGATAGATAGATAGATAGATAGATAGATAGATAGATAGATGAGAGAGAGAGTGAAATGAGGAGATTGAGAGTCTATATATATCAAATGGTAAAATGCAGTAGTTAAGATTCAAAATTTTTGTTTTATCCCTTAGTAAATATATGTATTATTTAACATTTGTAAATCATGTTTTTTTAACCTGTGAAATGAAGATAAAAATATGAATTTCGCAAAGTATTGAATGGAATAATATAGATGAAGTGATATTGCCTGGCACATAATAAACACATTTAGCTCAAAACTCTCCCTCTTGCTCCTTTTGAGGCAAAACCTCCCCCTCCCCTTAATTCCTGGCAACCACTCATCTTTTTTCTCTTTACCAGAATGATCTATTACTGGACTCACAAAGGACCTAAACTTTTGAGGGTGACTTCTCTCAGTCACCATAATGTCTTTGGGAATGATCCATGTTACTTGGAAGGATCACTCATTTCCTTTTATCACTGCTGAACAGTAGTCCATTTTATGGATGTGTAAGTGTTTTACTGATCACCTTTTGAAGTACATTTGTTTTGTTTACAGCTCTTGATAATTATCAGTAGTGCTACCATGAATACTGTACCCAGTGTAGCAGTTTGGCAATTTGATATAGTTATAAATTCCAAAAATAGATATTGGATTATGCTTGTAAGCTGGTCTGTTCATCTAGGCATGATTAAGTTATAATTAGGGCTTGATTGGGGCACATCAGTAGGGTGTTGAGCCCCGCCCCTTGGTGGGTGGGGTCTCAAAGATAAACGACATGGCAAAGGACAGAGTTGGAGCTTTTGATGTTGTAGTTCTGATGCAGTTTTAATGCTGTAGCCCAGGGAAGTAAACACACAGAGGAGCTTGGGGTTGTGAGGAAGGAGAGATGGCCCCAGGAAGAGAGATGAGCCATTCACCTGACGGTTCACAGCTAGCCTTGTGGAGAGAGGCAAAGCCTAGAGAGCCTCATAATCTACAGCTGACCTTGTGGAGGAAACAGAGGAGCTGAAAGCCCAGAAAGAAACAGAGCCCCAGGAAGAGAGAAACCCGAGATGCCCAAACCCTGGCAAATGTCAGCAGCTGTCTTGCTCCAACACATGCAACAGATTTTGTTGAACGTAGAAACTTATATTTTATGGCCTGGTAACTGTAAGCTTCTACCCCAAATAAATATTCTTTTGTAAGTGCCAACAGATTTCTGGTAATTTGCATCAGCACCCCTTTGGCTGACTAAAACACCAAGTTGCTCTACATTCTCTCCAGAAGTTGATACTGTCTCTTAATTTCTTTTTAGTTTTAGCCATTCTAGTAGCTGTGTCAAATAATTTTGTGGTTTGAAAGCACAAGCCTTTAATAGCTAATGATGTTGAGAATCCTTTTATGTACTCATTTGCCATACTGGATATGTTCTTTGATGAAGTGTCTGTAAAAATCACCTATTCTAAAAATTGGGTAATTTGTATTTTTGTGTTATACACTTTGCATATGAGTACTTTGTCAGATTTGTGATTTGCAAATGTTTTCTCTAGTCTGTGGCTTACGTCATTTTTTTCAGTGTACTCTGCAAATTATTTCTTATTTTGATAAAGTCCAATCAATTTTTAACTTTACAGGTTATGATTTTGGCATTATGTTTAAGAACTCTTTCAAACATTTTATCTCATGTTTTCTTTTAAAAGATTTATATTTCCCATTTTTTCATTTATGTTTGTTTTGAGTTAATGTTTGTATAAGTTATGAATGTTAGATCAGTGTTTCTTTTCTTATTTATTTATTTATTTTGCATATAGAGTCCAATTGCTCGAAAACCATTTGTTGAAAAGGCTACTTTACACCATTGCTTCTAATATGTTGTTTTCTCTGGCAGTTTTCAAGACTTTTTCCTGTGTAATTGTTTTCAGCAGTTTCATTAATAATGTGTCTGGGCACTGATTTTTTTCTGTTTATCCTGTTTAAGCTTTTCTAACCTTCTCAAAGCTGTTAGTTTATGCCTTTCATGGAATTTGGGGAGTTGTCAGTCCAAGTTCTTTTTTTTAACTTATTTTAAATTGTGATAAAATATATATAAAAAGTCATTTAACCATTTAAAGAGGACAATTCTTTGACATTAAGTGTATTGACAGAGCTATGTAACATTCACCATGATTTTCAACCCCAAACAAAAACTCATACTCACCTAGCAATTACTCCACCTTCCATTCCTCATCACTCCTCACAGTCTTTTGCTTTCTGTCTCTGAAATTTCCTATACTTAGTATGACATATATGGGAAATCCTATAGTCATTTTCCTTTTGAATCTAGCTTAAGTCACTCAAAATAATGGTTTCAAGATCTGTCCATGTTTCACATGTCAGTGCTCATGTCCCCATCCTCAATCCTGACTTTACTTATTTGTGTCCCCTCTACCATTTTAAATGTCTGTCTTTCTAAAGTTTGTTGATTTTATTGATCTTTTCAAAAAGCAAATTTTGGTTTTGTTGATTCTAATGCATTTCTGTTCTCTATTTCCTTTTTCTCCTCTCCTTCCTTCTACTAACTTTTAGCTTACTCTTCTTGTTCTAGTTTATTTAAGTGTGAAGATAAGCTAGGGAGTTGTGGTCTTCCTTCTTTTTTAAACATAGGCTTTTAGAGCTATTCATTTTAAGCACTGCTTTGCTGCAGCCCATAAGTTTTGGTAGGTTTTCATTGTGTTTGCGTCTAGATATTTCTTAATTTCCATTGTGATTTCTTCTTTGACCCATTGGTAGTTTAATAGTGTGCTAATTTTCACATGTTTGTACATTTTCTGTTTTTTTTAAATTAATTTCTAGTTTTATTGAATTGTGATTTGTGAAGACATTTTAATGACATCAATATTTTTTTAATTTATTATGATTTTATTTTTGACCTTACATGCTTTACCTTGAAAAATGTGCACCAGAATGAAAACTCTGCTGACATTGGGTAGAGTGCTCTCTATATGTCCATTAGATCTAATTGGTTAATAGTGTTGCTTATGTCCTCTGACTCCTCATTGATCTTCTTTTTAGATGTTCTATCAGTTATTGAATAGTACAACTATTATTGTAACCTACTTATTTCTCCCTTCTTCTGTCAATTTTTTCTTCATATATATTGGGACTCTGTTGTGAGTAGCACTTAACTGAAGAATGTGATGTAATTTGACTTAAAAAGATTCTTCTAGAACTTGACTATTTCAACCAGGCTTTGCTAAAGTCTTCTGGAATTGGGGAACACCTGGCAGGCAATGAATTTGGATTCCAAGTTGTCTGTGAAATCTCCTAATGGACCCTGGAGGTGAACTGGAGGACAAGCATCTCAACAGCTGCTCAGTGGTATGTAAAGGGCAAGTGGTGTGGCATGTGATCATTGATAACAGCATTTCTGAGATGGGAGAACCTACCTGTGACACAGGCTATCCACTGCAGAGTCAACACAAACCTTTCCAAAGAGGTGCATCTTCAGGTGTATTACTTCAACTAGTAAGTGAAGAAATTCAAGCATGTGTCAACCTGTAGGATGTGCAGAGATATTTCCAAACATCACCTGTGACCCACCATTTAAACAAATCTCACCCTTAGATACCTGGTTGGCCAGAACTATGCAAAGCTCCAGGCCCTGAGCCAGTCCCTCTGGAAGCTCTATAGGTGGAAGCAGACGCCTGAACCTCACATGGCTAAAGGAAACTGAACTACCAAAGAAGACAAAGCCAGCCATTTCTAGAAAACTAAAAACCATGCCCAAGAATAACAAGGTCAAAAATGCATGATGTCCTGTTGTAGAGGGTTGAATGGTGGCCCTTAAAAGGCATGTCCAAGTTCTAATTCCCAGGACCCAGGAATTCACTTGGAAAAAGGGTCTTTGTAGAGGCAACTAAGATGAGGGTAGTGGGATGAAATCATCCTGGATTCAGGGAGGGCAATAAATCCAAAGACTGATTTCTTTATAAGAAGAGGACAGAGAGACACACAGGAGATGGCCATGTCACAATGAAGCAGAAACTGATGTTCTGCTTCAGAACCAAGCCATGGAACACCAACTGCTGGTCACCACCAGAAGCCAGGAAAAGAGCATGG
The DNA here is from genome assembly GCA_029593785.1 of Cabassous unicinctus. Classification (NCBI taxonomy): domain Eukaryota; kingdom Metazoa; phylum Chordata; class Mammalia; order Cingulata; family Chlamyphoridae; genus Cabassous; species Cabassous unicinctus. Next base: position 36,833 of record JAQZBX010012625.1, on the reverse strand, counting down.
GATGGGTCCTCCCTCAGCCTCCAGAAGGAACCAGTCTGCTGATACCTTGATTTAGGACTTCCTGCTTCTAGAACTGTGAGAAAATTTTACATTGTTTTAAGCCACCTAGATTGTAAGCAGTTTGTTATGCCATCCCCAGGAAAAATAAAAGATGTTTTAGTGCAAGCTGCCCCCAGCCAAAGAGGCAGGTCACAATAGAGACTCTAGGAATGCTCACTTGTGAGCCCGCCCTGGGGAAACAGCCTCCTAAGGATCCTGAGACATGCTCCACTGATATTGCCTGTGTTTCCCTGAACTGATCTTCAATGAGCTGGCCCAGCACAGGGGCTGATGCCTGCAGGAGTTCAGGAAACATTCACCATGTGAAGGAAACTACAGAAGTGTTGGTAAATGTTTGATCTTACTGGGACACTCCCATTATCTGCCTCTGGCCTCAGTGGGGAACACAAGGCCAGTTTACCAGAAAGGCCTTGAAGTAGCTTCCATAGAAAAGGGTCAATCCCATCATCCCCTATTGGTGCCCCTGCTTAGGCCTTGTCCTTCCTGTCTGAACCCCTCTCCCAGTCCTCTGGAGACTCTTCTGAGGACATTCTTTTCAGGTGCTGCCATGCAGAAGCCAGATGTCTGGAGGCTGTGCTCTGTGTGCCTCAGTTTGTGTGACACTCCAGCTCAGCATAGAACCCTGTCTTCCAGGACTGATGCTGTTTTTTCTGCCTTTACAAAGACACACCACTGGAAAGCAAGCAACACTATCCTCTGATCCCTCTTCACAGAGTAGGTCAGCCACATTTTTCCAACTTGTCATCAACTGGTCATTTTGTGGGGGTCCTGCAGCCACTGCAGAACCCCAGGCATGCTAATGCCCTTGGGGTCACTGATTTCTGCCAGGGTGATATCCTGCTTGGCACAGCAATGATGTTGGGTAGCCTGATCAATGACATTGTTTCCTCCATGGTCATGTAACAGGACAGATCACATTATGTATCATTGAAAAGTATCAGGACCAACACTCCTGTAAGTTTTTCTGCAGAAAGGAGCCCCAAGAGATGCACACAAGATGCAGAGACTTGGGTGAGGTTGGAGGCATCCATCGTGAACTGGGGAACACGGCAGTTTCCATAGAAACTGGGCCAGATGGGGCCCATACATCCCCCTCCCCAGCTCTCAGATAGTGATGGTTCTTTAGTCTATGATGTCTGTAAGGTTGGTGCCCAATTAGGTAGTGTTGATGGAGGCATCCCCAGGCTGCCCTTTCCATCCCTGGAGCTCAGCTTTGTCATGCAGTCAAGGTCCCAAAGCAGAGGCAGAGGCAGCAGGCAGCACTCCCTGGAACCCTGACCTGCCAGCCAGTGGCAGAAGGATATACTACAGTCACTTCACTAGCAGAGTCTTCCCAGTGCCCACAGTCCTCAACTGGAGACATATTTCCTAATTTTCCTTTATTTATGTGTGTTATGTTATAGATACAAATCTGTATCATTAATCAAGGAACCTACTCCTTATGATTTCATTCAGTATGTTTTTTGATTCTTATTTTAAATTTTAAAAAAGTTATACATGCAATGAGAAAAATATATTTGTTTTGAGAAACAACATTATTCTGTCTATAACCTTTGTCTTCTTGTTTTTTGTTCCCCAATAGTATACACTTGAAGCTCCAGCATATGATTAAATTGTGTGCACATATTTCTAATTAATGTGCTTGATTTTTCTCTCTTTCTTTTTACCAAACTTCTCCATAAGTGTTCAAACTTCTCATCTTACATACATATTGCTATCATAGTTATTTGATCTGACATATTTTGGGACAAATTAAAGATTGTCATATTGTTGTATGATTGAACTGATCTTGAGTTTTTATAGATGTGTTACTCAGATTTTGGTGATCCCAAGATATTGTCACATACTGAAGAGTGGTAATATAAAGATGAATTAGAGCTTCAAATATGAAAAACCTTCAGTGTATTTACTTCACCTATGTGTGTTCTGTCTGGGCTATGCTATAAAGAACCCCTGATGTCAGTACAGTTTGGTCTTAAGTCACAAAGCAAAATCAAAGACATTTTTATGATTTGTGTGTCTTGAAATAACAATTACCACCAAGTTCAACCTTGAAGAATAATCCATTTTAGGCCTTATTTCTTTGTTGTTTAATTAATTCTTTATTCATGTATAACATTATCAGAAGAGTTCTCAAACTATAAGAATTCCCCTTAACAAGATATAAGAAATTAGCTGAAAGGAATGAATAACTCAAAGTAGAATTTCCTATACCAAAAAGGTCGTGAGAGACATCAGCAATATAATGGAGTTAGGCAGCTTCCATCCTCCTCCATATGTATCTGTATATGTATGTGTATGTGTATGTATGTGTATGTGTGTGTGTATGTGTATGTGTGTGTGTGTGTGTGTGTGTGTGTGTAGCACCAAAATGAACTTTTGAAAATCTCTGGATATCAATGAAAAGTTTGAAGCAGAAGTTATAGAAACATGGCTTGGAATAGGTCAGGAAGAATGTATTGCACTTACGAAACAGAGGATGAAGTCCAGAAGATATCCAATGGAGCTGCTTTGGGGATCTCCAGACCAGTAGAATGTTGAACACATAGAACAAGAATGATTGGAGACAGAGAGACAAAGGGGCTAAAAGGAAATTTGAGTTACTTGTCCCCACAGCTGTTAACGGTGCCTACAACCCACTCTTGATGCATTTAACAACAAATAACCCTGTGGCTGATGGTGGTCAAGTGACAGTGGAATGGACATCTTCCACCCTCTGAAGAGGGAAGGTGCTTCAAAAGACAGAGTGCAGTTTCTCTTCAGCAAGGGTTAACAGAAAGACCAGGCTTTGAATTACAGGCACAGAATATACAGCCAGGGGAAGATAAAAGAATCACTTCCATGGAAAGTTTTGGTAAAGAGTGTCATCTGCTGGCAGGCTGGGAACATGAAAGAAGACAAGGCATATTTCTCCTGTCCTTAGTCCCTGGTGCCTATATATTTTCTCTGTGACCATTAGTGGGACACTGACCCTGTTTTGAAACTTTTACAGTGCAATCTTAATGTTTTAGAAAATGTAGTACAAAAATCAAAGAAGAGTCATGAAACAAAACCACTAAACAAGAGAGAGAAATTGATCAACAGAGTCTAATAACCAATACAATCAGGTACTTAGACATCAGCAAAAATTGCAAACCATGAAAAGAAATAGGAAAAGATGGCCCAGGCAAAGGAACAAACAAGAATCCTGATGATACATATCATTTGAAACACCTAATAAAAAATGTTCACTCAAATCTCCTAAATCAATTCAAAGAATTTAAGGAAAATATGGCTAAAGAGATAAGGGATATAAAAAGACACTTAATGATCATAAATAACAATTTGAAAGCCAGCAATGAAAAGTAACAGAGATAATAGGATTAAAGATACAATGGATGAGATTAAAAATACATTAGAGGCATATAACAGCAAATTTGAATTGGCAGAGGGCAGAATAAGTGAATTAGAAGACAGAGCATTTGAATTGGAGGATAGAAGAACAGAAAGAGAAAAGAATGGAAAAAATGGAACAGTATCTCAGGAAATTGAATCACAATGCAAGTGGACAAACAAACATGTTATAGGTATCCCAGAAGAAGATGCACATAGAAAAGGAAGAGAAAAAATATTTTAGCAAATGACTGAAAACTCCCCAACCTTTATGAAAGAAATAAATGCAAATATTTAAGAAAGACAATGTTCTTCAAACAGAATAAATCTGAATAGACGTATCCTGAAACACCTTCAATTCACAACATCAAATGATAGCAATAAACAGAGGATTCTGAAAGCATCAAGAGAAAAGCAATATATTACATACAAGGGAACCCCAATAATACTGTGTTAATCTCCCATCAGAAACCATGGAGCTAGGAAGGCAGGGATATGATATATTAAAAGTACTGAAAGAGAAAAACTCAACCAAAAATTATTTATGTGGGAAAAGTATCTTCCAATAATCGGCAGGGGGGTAGTTTCAAGTCTTCAGACAAGCAAAAACTGATTTTGTAAACAAGTGTTCAGATGTACAAGAGATACTATAGAGAGTTCTGCAACGTAATAGGAAAAGATAAGGGAAAGAGTCCTGGAGAAGAGTGTAGAAATGAAGAATATAAGTAAGGGTAACTAAAAGTATAAAAAGGCAGATATAATTAAGATGTAACAACAGAGAGCAAAATGATAAAATGGACAAAGTAAGTAAGTTTTTTACAGCAATAATGTTGAATGTTAATGGAATGAACTTCCCAATCAAGAGACTTAGACTATATGACTGGATAAAAAAATATGAGCTAACTATGCGCTGTCTACAAAAGACTCACCTTAGACATATCAAAGTCTATGGTATACTGTGAAGGCACTGCTGAGAGGGAAATTTACAGTCCTAAATGCTTACAGGAAAAAAGAGCAAAATTATTAAAGAGCTAAATGCATACATGGATGAACTAGAAAAAGAACACCAATCTAATCCTAAAGCAAGCAAAAGGAAAGAAATAAAACAGATTAGAGCAAAAATAGATGAACTTGAGAACAAAAGACAATACAGAAAAAAATTTTAAATGAAAGTTGGTTCTTCAAGAAGATCAACAAAATTGACAAACTCTTAATTAGGCTAGCAAAGAAAGAATGAGAGAAGATTAAGATAAAATCAGAAATGAGAAGGGAAATATTACTAATGAACATGCAGAAACAAAATAGATCATAAGAGGTATTATCAACAACTGTATGCTAACAAACATAGATGGAATGTGCAAGTTGTTAGAAATTCATGAACAACCTACTCTGACACTAGAAGAAATAGATCTCAACAAAATGATAACAAGTGAACAGATTGAAACAGGTATCAAAACCCTCCCCAAAATGAAAAACCCAGGATTGGATGGCTTTACAGGTGAAATCTACCAATCATTCAAAGAAGATGCCATACCAATCTTGATGAAACTTTTCCAAAAATTTATACAGAAGAAGTGCTAACAAACTCATTTAATGAACACAATATCATCCTAATACCAAAGCCAGATAAATATACTACAAAAAAGAGAAAATTACAGGCCAATTTTTCTAACGATCATTGATGTGAAATTCCTCAACAAAATAATTGCTACCTGAACCCAAAGGCCCATGAAAAGAATTACACACCAGTATGAAGGGGAGTTTATCACAGATATGCAACGGTGTTTCAACCGAAGAAAATCAGTGTAATACAGCACATCAAAAAATTGAAGAATTAAAATCTCATGATCATGTTAATTAAGGCGGAAATGGCATGTGACAAAATACAGCAGTCTTTCCTGATAAAAAGCCCTCTGAAAGATAAGACTTGAAGGAAAATTTGTCAACATGATAAAGTGAATATATGAAAAAATCCAAAGCTAACATTTTATTCAACAGTGAAAGACTGAGAGATTTCCCAATGAGATCATGACAAGGCAAGCATATCCACCATCACCACTGTTATTCAATATTGTGCTAGAAGTTCTAGCTAGAACAGTGAGGCAAAGAAATAAATGAAAGTTATACAAAAAGAAAGGAAGAAGCAAAACTTTTGCTATTTGCTGATGACATGACCCCATACTAGGATATCCACACAGAGATTGTAGAACACATCAAAAAGTTCAGAAAAGTGGCAGGATATTAGGTTAATATGCAAAAATCAGTAGCATTTCTATACATTATCAATGAGCAAACCAAGAAGGACGTCAACAAAAAAAGTTCCATTTACATTTGGGATTAAAAGAATCAAATATTTAGGAAGAAATTTAACCAAGGACATAAAGACCTTGTATTAAGAGAAATACAAAACATTGTTAAAAGAACGTAAAGAAGATCTAATTAAATGGAAGGGCATTCTATGTTCATGGATTGGAAGACAAAATATCATTAAGATGTTGTAGCAGTTTGGCAGTTTGATGAAGTTATGAATTCCAAATGTAGATATTGGATTATGCTTGTAAACTGGTCTGTTAATCTGGGCATGATTAAGTTGTGATTAGGACGTGGAATGGGCCACGTCAGTAGGGTGTTGAACCCCACCCCTTGGTGGGTGGGGTCTCAGATAAAAAACATGGCAAAGGACAGTGATGGAGCAATTTTGAGTTGGAGTTTTGATGAGGAATCTTGAGCTGGAGCCTCAGGAAGTAGCATACAGAGGAGCTAGGTCGTGAGGAAAGAGAGAAGACTCTGGGAAGAGAAGCAAGCCATTTGCCTGATAGTTTACAGCTGGCCTTGTGGCACAAAGCAAGCCTGAGCACAGACAGAGGCAAGCCCTGGGAAGAGAGGAACCCAAGAAGCCTGAACCCTGGCAAATGTCAGCAGCTGTCATGCTCTAACACGTGGCAACAGACTTTGGTGAAGGAAGAAACTTATGCTTTATGGCCTGGTAACTGCAAGCTTCTACCCCAAATAAATACCCTTTATAAAGACAAACAGATTTCTGATATTTTGCATCAGCACCCCTTTGGCTGACTAATACAGATGTCAATTCGATATTCCTTTGTTTATTGTGTGAATCACCACTCACTGTGACAATGCCCCATCAACATTTGAACACCTTTATATGCCTTAAATGTATGCCTAGGGCTTCATCCCATGTATCCCCCATCATTGACACCCTGCACCAATGATCCCCCCTGCCACAGTTATAACCCTTCTGTGATCCAAAACTTCTTCAAAAATAAAGCCAACAAAACAGGCAAATACAATTAATAAGAATATGAAATAATAATGATAGTTTTAAAAATAAGAAGCAAACTATAAAAATATTTAAAAAATAAAAATATTAAATTGGGATAATAAAAGATAATGAAAATTTATTTAAAAATTTTTTTGGCATTTGCCTTTCATTACTGTAAGATCTGTTGTCCTGTACGTACAGTGACATTCTCTTCCATTTATTTCCCCAGTGTCTAACTTTCTTCATTTTGTCTTCAGAGAATTTTTAGGTTATAGTTAAGTCACGTACTGAGTACAGGGGATTCCCATATGCCCAACATCCTCTCCCTTCCCCCTTCCCCCACCAACAGCATTCTATAGGAGGATGATACGTTTGTTACAACTGATGTACGAATATTGAAACATAGCTACTAACCATGGGCAATGGTTTAAATTATGGTTTATATTTTGGATCCCATATACTTTTATACATTTTGATGTAATTTAACATGGCGTATATCCATCATAGCAAGATCATGTAGAACAGTTCCGTCACCCCCCAAAATGCCACCTCTTCCATCTATTCCACTCCACCCTCCCCCTCCCTTCAGGACCCATGGCAACCACTCGGCTTCACTCCTCGAAGGACAAGACCCATAGTTATTTGCAACAACACTGAGGGCTTGACACACTGGTCTGTTGTCACCCACTAGGCACTGGCCATGCTACCAAGAGACTCCTACCCCTTCATTTGAGAACACAGCAGGCCTCCCCAGGATGGGAGTCCACCAACTTGCCACTCATTATGTGAGCATCTACCCACTATTATAACACACTATGGCAAGATGAACACCCACACACTCCCTAGAAGCCTGCCCCAGGTGCACCCTGTCCCAAATGCCCCCAAATCCAACACCCTAAACCAGCAGCCGTCACTTGACACATTGCTAAAAGAGCATTCCAAATATTGTAGCTTCAACCTTGTACCCACCAATCCCCAGTGTTCACCTGCTCCCTACCGCAGTTCCTGGGGCAGTACAACCCACTCTCCCACCCTACCCACTTGACTTACCACCACAACCCAACCCAATAGCATCATTGCACCACTGTCATGCCCCTCCACTGCACAACTATGCATTTATACCTTATCATAGATTTTGCCCATATGTGCATTGGCTCACAACCTTCTTTCCTTTTCTATTTCCTGTAAACCTATCCTCCAGACTCCAGCTGTGTGAGTCTGCTCAGTTTGTTTAATCCATATCAGTGAGTTCATGTAATATTTGTCCTTCCGTGCCTGGCTTGCTTCACTCAACATAATGTCCTAAAGATTCATCCATGTTATCCTGTGTGTTAATACTGTATTCCTTCTTACAGTTGAGTAAAATTCCATTGTATGTATATGTGGCAATTTGTTTATCCATTCATCTATTGAAGGGCATTTGGGTTGATTTCAGTTTTGGCAATACTGAATAATGTTGCTATCAAAATTGGTGCACATATATCTCTTTGTGTCCTTGGTTTCAGTTCTTCCGGGTATATACCCAGCAGTAGAATTGCTGGATCATATGGCAGTTCTAGAGTTAGTTTTCTGAGGAACCTCCAAATTGTCCTCTATAATTGCTGCAC